>PVIJ01004222.1:0-121037 GCA_004024925.1 Scalopus aquaticus | reverse complement strand
CCCCCCCGCTGAGTGTCTCTCCCCTATTTGGTGTCCCTATAGTCCTGTTATAAGTGAAACCATTCAATATTTTTCTCTTTCTTTCTGGCTTATTTCACTGAGTATGATCCCCTCTAATTCCATCCATGTCTGCAAATTGCATGTGTTTATCTTCTTTGAATGCTGAGTAGTATTCCATTTTGTATATGTACCACATCTTCTTGATCCAGTTATCTATTTTTGGACATCTGGGGTGCTTCCATACCTTTGCTATTGTGAACAATGCGGCAATAAACATGGGTGCATGTATCCTTTTGGATTAGTGTTTTTGTGTCCTTTGGGTAGATTCCCAAAAGTGGTATTGCTGGGTCATATGGAAGTTCCATTTTTACCAGTTTGAGGAATCGCCATACAGCTTTCCATAGTGGTTGGACCAGTTTGCATTCCCACCAGCAGTGTAGAAGTTCCTTTCTCTCCACATCCTTTGTAGCATTTATTATTGCCTGTATTTTTAATGTGTGCCATCCTCACAGGATGAAGTGGTATCTCATTGTGGTTTTGATTTGCATTTCCTTGATTGTAAGTGATGTTAAACATTTTTTTTATGTACCTGTTGGCCATTTGCTTTTCTTCTTTGTAGAAGTGCCTTTTTAGCTCTTCTGCCCATTTTTTGACTGGATTATTGACTGTGTTTTTGCTGAGTTGTGTGAGTTCCTTGTAAATTTTTGTTATCAGTCCTTTATCGGTTGTATTGTGTGCAAAGATCTTTTCCCAGTTGGTAGGGTGTCTGTTAGTTTTGGTTAATGTCTCTTTTACTATACAGAAGCTTTTTATTTTGATGTAATCCCATCTGTTTATCTTGTCCTTCACTCCCTTCACTTTGGGGGATGTGTCTTTAAAGATTTTGCTGAGATGTATGTTGTGTAGAGTTTTGCCTATATTTTCTTCTATAAATTTTATGGTTTCAGGTCTTATGTTCAAGTCTTTTATCCATTTTGAATTGGCTTTTGTGCAGGGTGTGAGGTAGTAGTCTAGCTTCATTTTTCTGCATGTAGCTGTCCAGTTTTCCCAGCACCATTTATTGAATAGACTGTCCTTGTTCCACTGTATTTTCTTTGCTCCTTTGTCAAAGATTACTTGTTCAGAGATATGTGGCTTTAATTCTGGGTATTCTATTCAGTTCCATTGGTCTTTGTGTCTGTTTTTGTTCCAGTACCGTGCTGTTTTAATTTTTACGGCTTTATAGTATAGTTTGAAATCAGGAAGTGAAATTCCTCCATTTTCTTTCTTTTTAGTCAAGAGGGCTTTAGCTATGCGGGGGTTTTTGTGGTTCCATATGAATTTCGATCTATTTCTTTGAAGAACGTCATTGAGATTTTTATTGGAATAGCATTGAATCTGTAAGTTGCTTTTGGTAGGATTGCCATTTTTATAATGTTAATCCTTCCAATCCATGAGCAGGGGATATCTTTCCATTTTCTTGTGTCTTCTATTTCTTTTAACAGTGTTTTATAGTTTTCTTTGCAATACAGTGTTTAAATACAGCATTAAATACAGCAATACAGAGTTTTCCAGAGGCTCCAAGACAGTGGCTATCACAGTGGATTGAAGGCAAAGCACATGTGAGATTACATGAGGTTTAATCTTTTTATAGTCAATTGACTGGGATTTTGTTGTGAAATATCCATAATATAAAATTTAAGCATTTTTGATTGTATAATTTAGTGGCATTAAGTGTACTCATATTGTACAGGCATCAAATATCTTAAATGATTTGTATATCATAATTTTTAATAATATTATTGACTACAGTCCCCATGCTTTGTATTACACCCCCATGACTTATTTATTTTATAACTGGAAGTTTGTACCTCTTGATTCTTTTGACCCTTTTCACCCACTGCACATCTCCTCTCCCCCTGGCAACCACCAGCCTCATCTTTCTCTGTATCTGTAAGTTTTGTCTTGTTTTCCTTTTGTTTTCACAGTTAAATTCCAAATATAAGTGAAATCACATGGTATTTGTTTCTCAGTCTGACCTGTTTTACTTAGCATAATACTCTCAAGGTCCATCCATGTTGTCACAAATGGAAAATTTTCGTTCTTTTTTAATGGCTGTGTAGAATTCGTCTGTGTGTGTGAGAGAGAGACAGACAGACACAGGGGGAGGGGGGCCAGGGGATAATTGATGGACATTTAGGTGGTTTCCACATCTTGGCAATTGTTAATGCTACAGTGAATATGAGTGCATGTATCTTTTTAAATTAATGTTTTTGTTTTCTTCTGATAAGTAACCAAAGGTGAAATTGCCGGATCATATAATAGTAACTAATAATAATTAGTTATTCTTGAGGATGTTATCTTCAGGCATTTGAGGGGGCTCTGGTTACACAGAGTTCATGCTGGAGTGTGTAGAAATTGCATTTATCATGTTCTAGACACAAACTTGGAAGGTAGTGTAAAGATTACAGAAAACTTATAATAGAATCTGCCTTTACTTCTCTTTTTGCTCCTCTGAGATTTTTAGATAAGCAGCTGTCATCTGACTCTGGTCTCACATTCAGCCAGATTCCCTCCCACTCATGCCTATTGGCTGCTGTCTCCAAGAAAGCCTGTGGTCCAACTGCTTTCTAGTTAAGGAAGTGGACAAATAGAATCATTTGAACCTTTGGTCTTAAAAATTACCCTAATTGGATCTTTGTAGCATAAAATAGTACAATAAATATTTTAATAATATTTTAATTTGTTTAATTATATAAAGGAGCAATTATATAAGGTGTGTTGACAGAAAAGCTTGCTCACTTCTAAATAAACATTTGAAACTTTTAAAAATTAACTTTCTATCACGTCACAAATAAGATACATCTAAATTTTGAGTCTCACTAAAGCGTACTTGGATTGTTCATTGAAATTTTTATGTTAAGATCCAATGATTTTGAACACTCTTCTCATCAAGAGCTCACCCCCCAAAATGTTATTTAATTATAAAAAAAAAATGCAGATAAAAGCCCTGACATTTTCATTTATAGCAATGAAAGGTGACAGCCCTTGAATCTATGTCATAAGTTGATTAATTACTTTCCAAATGATTCTGAATGAATAACGACTAGTATTTAGGATCAAGTCTCCCTCACAATTCCTAAATGGGTTTTAATTTTCAGTGTTAAATGATCTTTATATCTGATTCATTTCTTTAACATCTTAAGATTGTTGATTTTATTGAAAAGAGAGCAGAATATCTGTTTCAATGTTTTCCTTTTCCCTAAAGTTATTCTTTGCAAATTTCATCAAAACTGGTTTTGAAATAAAAATAATCAAATGCTGGAATTTCCCTTAATAAAAGTCCATAGAGCTGATGAATTATATAAATATTCACTACAGAAGTCATGATTATGGAACCATTTAATTCCCAAATTTGCCTTGCTGATTGCTTAGACATTTAGTGAGAAAGGGCATTGTATTACTACCTCAAGTGAACTTTTATTCTTGTTATGCTCATTTCCTATTTTCACATTACTTGATTCCAAACTTTTACCAGTTTCACAAGCCCTTGAATCTCTTTGACTCCCCTCATTCAGTGTACTGTCTTCCTTTATAATTTAGGGGATAATCAGAAACCCATGTGGTTTCCGTGTCATTTATTATTACCCCCCAGCTTCTGTCTCAAATGATGAAATGATCTTTTTAATATTTGATCTTGATCCCATTCACCCCCACATCTTGCAAGCCCCTACCCACATTGCTACTTTTTCTGGAACTAAAGAAAACACATATATCAGATATCTTGGTAGGATCTTTAATACACAATTGTCTTAAATGTTCACTCCTATTTTGGCCTTTTCCTTTAAATAAAGAATTTTGAAAATGAATTTGACTCATTTTCCTTACTCTCATGTTCCTTAACTCATTAAACACTACCCCCACATTCCTCAGCTCATTCAAATCAAGCATCCCCTCTGCATTCCCAGGAAAACATCCTCACTCCAATCACCAGTAACCTTCTCATTGTCATATCTGATGGACACTTCTGTTTTATTCCATTTGTCCTCTCGGAAATTTGGCACTGTACATCTTGCTCCTCCCTTCTTGAATTTTTTCTCTAAGTTGATGAAGTTGTCCTTTATCTCTAGATATAAAGTTTAGATTCTGGTCCTCTGTAAGGTTTTATCTAAATCACTCCTTTTGCCTTCCTCAACATCCACATGGATAATCTCACCTGCATGACTTCACATGTACTAATGGATCAATGAGTGCTCTCTGACTCCCTCTTTTCTCTGAATCACCAAACCTACATTGTTAGTTACCTTATAGACACCTCCACTTCATTGACCAAAAGATACCTTGGTATTAATTAAACTATTATTAATGCCACCAAACTCTTCTCTGCATATTTCTCTTACCTTTGTTTACAGTATCCACTTATAGACCTTTTTCAGCCATCCTTGACTTCTTGGTCTCACCTATAATCAAAATTCATGTTTCATTGTCATATAAATTTTATCTCTTTAATATATGTCTGATATAGCCCTTCTGTCACACTGTCAGAGTCTTTGTTCCAAGTCACTCTTTCATGTATTATTTCATTCTATTACTATTCTTCGACAAGCCCTTGCCAAGTGCCATAATTGCACTATATCAGACTTAAAAATGAAGCTTACATTCTAGTGGGAGAATCAGGTAAGTATATTATAGCACAAGATGATAAAAAATCTAGATGAAGGGAAGGCAGGTGTTACGTATGAATACATGGAAGAGTTCTTAGTCCTTTACTAAACAGTGAGAAAGACATTGGAAAAGGCTTCCAAAAAGAATTGTTACGTAAGAAGACAATTTGAAGAGAAAGTAAAAGTTACCCTGGTAAAGGTCAGGGCAAGAGTGTTCCATAAAGAGGGATCCACATGTGCTCAGCCCAGAGTGAGAGAGTACATGACTTTGAACAATTTTGAAAGGACAGGATGTCTAGAGCCTAGATTTCTAGAGCTGTAATGGCAAGAAGTAAGGTTGGAGAGTTAGGTAGAAGCCAAATAATTCATGGCTTTTAAACTAAGGAGTTAAACTGTTTTTAAGACCGAAAGTGACATAATGAAGCTGTCATCTTAGAGGGATACCTCTGGTACATTGGAGAATGGACGATCCAGGCCAAGAATGGCACGAGATGACCAAGTAGAAAGTTGTGGTAGTAATTCAGCAAAAAAGTGACACTGAACTTTGGGTGACGGTGGGGATAGAAGCAGATAGACATATTTAAAACACCTCTGTGTGTGAGTCAAGGATATTGTCCTGGAAATGTAGAGACTGTTAGATCCTGAGGTAGAATATTGAGTGGGAGAGCAATTGCATAGGAGTAGATGGAGGTGCAGAAGGAAATCTCATTCACCTTTGTCTCCCCAGCCTATTAGCTTTGGTGTGCCAGTCGCACATCAGCTTCTCCTCATTCTCTATGCTCCTTTCCTTGGCGGTCTTATCCAATCTCATGAATTTTCATACCATCAATATACAGACAGCTTCTTCATTTAAATCTCTAGTCCTGATCTTTCTCCTTAACTCCAAACCTCAAATAGCCAACTGCATGCTCAGCAGCTCCACTTCGGTGCTTAAAAAGCGTCTCAGACATGAAGAAAACTAATCTCCCAATCTTCACACATCCCTACCAGTCTTACTCCACCCACCAGCTTCTCCATGCCAGTTACTGACAAAGGCATTCTCTGTGTTATAAAAGCTAAAATCTTCAGAGTATTCTTGACTCCTTTATTTCATATCCAGTGCATCAGTAAATCCTGTTTTCTCTATTTTCAAAATATGGCCAGATATCAGCTACCTCTCATCACTTATCTCTTCCTCTCTGACCCAGGACACCTCCCAAATGACCTCACTCCTTCATTTTTACCCTATCCCACCCTCCTGTCACCAGTGGTCTTCTCCCACGCCCAGCAAGTTGACTCCTCTCAAAAGTAATCACTCCCTTGCTCAACAGCCTGCAGCAGCTCTTCACTTTACTCCAATAAATGACCAAGATTCACATTGGCCTATGAGGCCCTGTGTGCTCTGATTCTTTATCCTCTCTAATACCACCTCCCAGTCACCAAGGTTTGGCCACTTTGCCATTCCTGAAAACACCAGACATACTCTGTCTTGCCTCTGCCCAAAATTATCTTTCCACATCTCAATGTGAACATTTGCCTCTTTCAACACTTTCCTTAAAAGCCACCTTCCCAGTTTTTCAAAGCTACAGCCTCTACTGCCACCTTCCCTCTTGATGCTTCTGATCCTCCAACCCTGATTATTTTTGTACCACAACACTCATCAACCTCTGTTATACCACTTTATCAACTTAATTATTACATGTGTAATTTGTTGCCTGGGTCCACCTGCTAGAAAATAAGTTCCACAAAAGCAGAAATGTTCGTTTTGTTGACAGAAGGAGGGACCCCAAGCCCCTCACACCTAGTAGGGCATCAATAAATGTTTGTCAAGTTTGCTCTTACATAGCTGTTAACATATCATCTCTCCAGCTGGAGAGATGAATTTCTGGACTCTGGAGATAAAGAGATGAAGATACAGATCTGTGTGTCTTCACTCTGTTGTTAACCATCTTCTATTGCCTGGACAGATGCTATGTTATGTCCTCTGGCCTCTGGCTCCTTCTCATCCCCTCCACCCACCACACTATCGCCAATTGTCACGTATATAGATATAAGCAGATTTTCATCTCTGGCCTAAAAGCTCCCAGTGACTTTCCACTACAGATAAAGTACAGACACCTGAACAGGACTTACAAGGCTTTCTATGATGTGGCTCTCACCCATCCTTCCAGTTTTATCCACATTCAGTCCATACAGCCTTTGTGCTAATTAAAATTTCCTCAAGAACCCACACATTCTCCCCAAGGTGCCTGTGTGAGTCCTCTGTCCAGAGTATCCTTCCCCTGCCTCAGCTGTGCCTGAACAACTCCAGCTCACCCTGCAAGACCAAGCTCCCATAGTGTCTTCACTCTGAAATCTTCCTTGGCCTTGTTTCTGCCACCATAAGCTCTTCCCATGTGTTCCTACAGCAATCTGCACCTGTTTTTATAGCACTACCCAGAGAGTGGTAAGACAGAGGCTAGATCTGCCAGCTGCTGGGTAACACCTAGATAGCTGAAAAGTTTTTCTCTAAGTACCTTATATTTCCTGTTTCTCTCTCCCTCTCAAACATACATACCCTCAATACAGACACATATACAAACAACTGCCCGGATTTAGTTTTCCTTGAATTGATCAATTACATAAACAGAGTCTTGAGCACAGTTGTTTTTAAGTTGTCCCAACCTTTTGGTTTATTGATTTTGCAGGGTCCAGAATGTTTACTGAGTTTAGAAATTGGATTCTGTACTTCTGTACTTCTCTTCTGTACTGTTCTATTTTCATGAGTGCGGCTTTGCTTGGCATTCTCCTTATTTAGAAGTACTTAAGATTTTTGTGGAAAGTTTTGTTTGGGTCTTTATTCTCTACATATTAATCTCAACATGGGCATATTCATATGCTTTTAATTACTCTTGCAACACTATTAGAATTGCACTAAGTTCACCTAAGGAATCCACATCAATGCAGAATATGGCCAGTTTCAACTATATTTTCCATTCACAGTGTGTCTGTGATTCTAAAAATTTTTTCTACTTTTCCCGAAAAAGAAAATGTCTCATACTGACAAATTTCACCTTGATAAAGGTCTGCAGTTTATTCCACTGCCAGAGCGTCTGCTTGCTAACCTTAATGCTGAGAAAATTCATCCTAGTAACTAAGTAAAAGTTGGGTTTCAGGGGACCACCCTCCTTGTTTGCCACTCAGTATTTCAGAGTCAGGACCTGGTCTTTGGCGCCTTTGTGCCTCTCTTTGTCATCTCTTTTCATGGCTGCTGACCCCTTCTTTCTTTATGTGACAACCACTGTGAAAAGAATGGGATCCACTCACCACCAGCATTCCTCTGCCGTCATTTAATCACTGCTTCAAGTAACAGCAGAGGAGCTCAGTAAGTTATATAAGCCCATACCTGAGCACAAGTCCTCCCATTTGGAATTTACCATGCCTTCTGCTGAAGACATTTTCAATCACTAAGGAAGGGAAATGTCTGATTCATTAGTGAGTAATACCAGCTTCCTCTTCCAATTGTCTCCCTTCAGTGGCTCACATTCTGACTGTTCAGTCAGGTTTATCCTGCCAAAACCCTGAATTTGAATGTAACTGGAAAAGATTGTTAGGATTATTTTATTTTAGCTTGTGTATTTAGATATTTTTCAAGTGAGGTTTGTGGTATTTATACTGCTCGGTGCTCCTGCATTAATTGAACAAAATCCGGTTGCATTTCTGCACAAAATGAACTATAAAGTTACATCTATCTACCCATTAGCTGAAAAATATTTTTAAATACTTTAATAGTGCTTCAAGCGTCTTAACACTTTCCTAACATTGGGGAAGTTTAACCTTTACATTTTCATGGGCAACAAAACATTCTTCCCTGACCCACACCTAATTAATGAGACAAAAGCCTGTCCACCAATCAGGACTTTGCAGTTCAGTGTAGTTTCTGAACAAGACTGTGTGATATACACAATAATCAAAACAAATGTCCATTTATTATTCTTTCTCAGAAGTTGAATACTTTCAGCCATTCTTAAAAGGAATAGATGTTTACTATCAGATTGTGAATTTTTGAGTGATATTCTTGAGAATATAATGGAATTCTGTCCTTTTTATCTTTACTCTTACATATCAGAGTTGAAGAGTGATCTCAGTCATATGCTACATCTAGAAAATGCATAATGGGCTTTTTCTTATACTAAGATTTCAACTTTTAAAACGTTTATTGAAAGAAGAAAGGCAGTAGTATTGGATAAGATTCTGAATAAAAGCACTGTTTACATCTCTTTCAAAGAAACAGTTGTATAATAATCAAGAATCAGTGTTTAGAGCAGCCCCAGGGAATATTAATTGTAACACATGAAAATTATTTTTGTACACATTTTACTTATTTTCTGTCACCACCTATGTATGAAATTTTAATAAGTTTGTTTATTATAAATAAAGTTTGCAAATCTAAAAATACTTTTTCTGTTAGAGAAATTTCATGTCACTGACAGGCTGTCATACATATATAGTAAAATTTTTCCACAGCTCACAAACATTTTCCTTGATTTTTAACTTGAAAAAAATCTTTCTGGGGCCTCCCCGGTGGCGCAGTGGTTAGGCGCTGTGCTGTGAAGCTGCCGGCAGGGGTGACACGAGTTCGATGCCCAGTGGGGGAAATTCCTCTCCTGCCTGGCCTCCTGCTCCCCTCAGCAGTGTGTTTCTGTCGATCTGCCTGTTCTGCTCCCCGCTCTGTTTCTGGTGAACCCTCTTGCCGCCCCACACCTCTGGTCTGTACCCCAGCTTGTATGCATAAATAAATAAATAAATCTTTAAAAAAAATCTATCTGTATTGCTTACTCCCTTTCACATAGTTATCTGTCCCTTCACCTGATGTTTAAAAATGCCTTTAGGGAAAAAGGTTACTATCTTGCTTTGAAAACAGCATATTTTAGATATACAGCAGAAAACAAAAAGAAAAAAAAATTGTGCAGTTTTGCAACGTGTGTGTTCTATGGAAACAGATTTACCCCAACAGATAAATAATTTTAACCAGAATCTTTTCAATCTGAGTTCTGTTAGTGTAAAAGGTGATTGTTCCTTAATTTTCTCCATTTGCTTGAAATTAGGATTGTTGCATAAAATGCATTCATAGGACATAATCACAACCTTTTTTGTTTTTCTAATATTCAAAATTGTTTTAATTAATTGATTTGTTTGAGGTAACATTAGTTTACATCACTGTACATTATTTTGTTTGGTTTCTTGAAGATATGGTACTTATACAAGATGGAATACTATGCAGTTATTAAAAGAAAAAAATGAACTCCTGCCATTTGCGACAAAATGGATGGAATTGAAGGGGATTTTCCTAAGTGATTCAAATGTACTAAGTATCTTTTATCTTTGTGTATTAAACCTCAGTGTAGTTTATTTTTTATTTTTGTGTAGAAGAACTGGGGTATAGACCAGAGGTGCGGGGTGAGAGGATTCACTAGAGACAGAGCAGGGAGCAGAACAGGCAGATCTACTAAAATACACTGCAGTGGGTGAGACAGGAGAGGTCTGTTGCACCATTTGTTGGTTAGCTCCCTGGCCAGGGATCTAAGGCAGTAGTGGTGACAGTGCTGAGACTTATCCCCTAGACCACCAGGGAGGCCCTGTTTTTACTCTCCAAACGAGTAAAGTAATGGTTCCTTGTTTGTTGTTCTCCCTTGGTATGAGGGACCTTATCATGACCTTTGCCTTGGAGGATAGCTTAAGAAAGACTTGAAGAACTTCAAATGGGTTTAGAGGAAAACCACAAGATGGCCAAAGGGTGGGAAAATAATAAAGAACACTATTTAAACCATTGACAAGAGGGCTAAGATGATGAAATACTCACCAAGTATTTGGAGTGGTCTCACCTAGCAGACTATGCCAAGTTCCTCATTTTTCACAAGGACAGGCTAAAACTGGCTAAGACACAATGTGGGATACTAGTAGCTTAATTTATTGAATGCCAGTTTATGCTGCATAATTAAATAACAATGCCTCTCATAATATATCGCTAATCTTCATGGCCAACCCACAAGATGTATCCTTATTTTAAATGAAGAAACTGATACTCAGAATCAGAAGTATATAAATAAGGGAGCCTAGATTCATATCACATTGATGTCTATCTCACACCAAAGCTCATTTCGCTCCACTAGACTTCACCTCTTCTCCAAAAGAGAGAGCTATATGAGCTATTGTCAAACAAACTGGTCTCTAAATATTAGACATAAAATTGACTCCTTGGTATTTTGACTCATTTAAATATGATGATATAAATGAGCAGCTGAATGAGCTGAAAATTCCTTCTGTCCTTTGACTTACTGTTTGAAATTAAAGTCAAAGTAGTGTCTATGTTAAAAGGGATTTTTGACATGACATACTGTTTGATCTCTCTAAAATCATTTTAGACTCTTTCGATAATTATAACGTCAAGTGTTAAATTTTTAATCATAAGAATCAAATATTCAACAAAGCATGTTTTAAAATTTGCTTCCTAACAGCCCAGTCCATTTATTTACTGTCAGTTTAAGCATAAATCTTGCTATCTTCAAATCCATGTATTGAACATTTTTTGAAAGTAGAAATTCTTGATATCTAGACGAGTACGCAATGTGTGCTCACAGCTATTTAACTAATATTGTGTCATGTGACTCTTCATAAGCAGTGAGTGTTCATAAATACAGTATTTTAAATGTCATCAAGAATCTCCTATTAGAATTTCTTTCCTTAACTTTGATTTTATGGGCCTACATTTAAAGTTAATGGAAATAATATAAATGTAGAGAGGGCTAAAAATTTTCTCAAGATTTCACTCTGGCAAGTTCTCCTGGAGATTTAGCCTTGACTGTTTTTATGGCTGCAATTTCCTTAAATATGGGGCCTCGGCCATTTTCCATCATCATAAATCCCTTTTATATTCTTAAAAGCAGGATTGAAATGTTTTCTAGTTTTTATAGCTTGACTCCTCACTTAGATACATTATTTCTATCTTGAGATTATGTTATGTAAATATTATAGACAAATTTAAAATTATATAGCAGGAAAAAAACTATTATACTACCTCAGAAATACTGTTTCCAAATGTAAAGTGAAATATTTAAAGTAATTATCAAGTCCATAAAGAAACCATTTTGTAACAATTACTTGAATATTTTAAAGTTATTTTTATACATTGGCTTTGTGTTTGAACTCTCAGGTTTGTAGTGTTTTGGGGCATTGTTTAGTCAAGATTTTTTTCAAATGCAAGAAATAAAAAGAATCACAGTGAAGCTACTAATGAAAAAGAAGAAAAGAAAAAAATGTACCGGGTCCCATTAGCTAATACACTATGGATACAGATGGACTAACAGTAGCATTAAGAACCTGCCTTTCTCCATATCTGGGATCTCGTGCCACTTGGGTCAGTTTCAGGCTCAAGTATAGTTATTATCACTGTGAAAGATTGTCAGACACTCCAAGTTAACATCTTCTCTAGTGCTTGTGGTCTCTAAGGAGAGAGGTCCTCTCCAATATATCCATGTTAAGTCTCCCATAAAGGCTCTCATTAACCTTCTTTTGGTTACGTGCTCACTCCTGACCAAGCAAGCACTGTATTTACAGAGTACATTAAATGTTTGCAAGTCTACCCTGTGGTGTAGAAATTAGGCCATGTGATTGACAGCCCCATCAGGTAGGGAAGTGAGTTTTCAAAAGAGTTGCCAGTAGAAGAGACAGTGGGTGCTGGGCCGGTTAAAACAAATTTTTACTAAAATTTTCTATCTTTTGAATAAAAATCTTTTCCAATAAATGCAAATAATTTGAAACAGTTCAAATAAGCATCTTCTTTTTTTAAATGAAGTGTCATTGTTTTACATCCTTGTTAATCGCATCCCACCCCCCATGTGGTCACAATTGCTCTCCCACCACCAAAGTATCCATAGTGCTCCTCCGCAATAGAAAGAAAGACATAAAAACTATTATATGTTTGTTACATTTAGGTAACATTTTATCTTCTTTGACTATCTTTTTTATCATCTGAAAACAGGAATATTGTTCAGTTTCTAAGAAATGATGTAATCAACAGTGTCTTGTAAACTACCAAGTGCTATGTAACTACCAAGTGTTATATAATTATAAAAATTATGAAAATTATAATTATAAAACTGTTATATAACTACCAAGTGTTATATAATTACATAAACTACCAAGTGTTATATAATTATAAAATATTGTGATTTCTAAGAAAACAAAGTTCATCCATATCAAAGTTGAGAAAGCCTCTTTCTTACAAAAGGCTTTCCATTATACCTACTGTAGCTTCTGAAAAATCAGAAAGTTTTTTTTTTGAACTTTGAATACAACATACAAGTGCTTTGTGACAGAATTTTGTTGAAGATCGGACAATGGTGATGACAGTAGTGGTGGTGATGGGCAAAGGTAGCTTACTCAATAAATGTTTAGCAAATTTAGCGTGTTACTAGATGTCCAGGGAATGAAAAGACCAAGTGAGCCAGTTTGATGAAAAAACTAGAGGTTTATAGATGGTAGACAGTGTGTTATGATTAGGCTGATATTTGTAGCTAACAAAGCAGTCCTCTTTAAAGGAAATACCAGTAGTTTATGACTGTGGTACCATTGAGATAATCACTCCCAGGAAATGTTTTTGCCAATGAAATTATCTTAACTATCAACTGAAAAGAAATAAAAAAAATGTTTTATAGATGATTCAGTTTCACCTGGTAGTGCACATTTTAAGAGGATGAATTAGTCAGTCTGTTTGAATCATCTTTATGCGTTCCTTTTAGTAGGGAACTCAAAGTTGGTTAAATGGCTAGCACTATTTCAGAAAGAAAAAAAAGCAGAAACAGTAAAAAATGCCAGTCTATACTGAAAGCCTAATCCAAGCACATCATAAGAATAAATGTACCAAGACAAAAATATAAGAAAATTGAGAGTATTTCTGGAGTCACTACAAATATAAACATTAAAATTGTCCAATCTGGCAGATTATATAGATGGAGAAGAGAAAGTAATATATGTCAAATCAATGGCATTAGAGTAAAATGTAATTGTAGAAAACATTCTCAGTGTTGAAGGTTATTAGAGTTGAAAAATACTTTGGAGTTTGTTAGTCCAACCCAGGAGTATACTTACAAATATTTCATGACCATCCCTGACAATTATTTTTCTTTTAACCCTTGTTTGTTGTGTTAGCCAATTTCAATGGTGTAAATGTTCCCATGATGGCCAATTTTAGTATGAAGACAGGTCACTGAATGGGAGTTGGGAAAAGATGCACACACTAGCCAAAGGGCACTGGCATAAGACTAATTCACCACTGTAATTTACAAATAAGAGAATATCTCAGACCGAAGGAGTTAGGTGCCTTGCTTTGGTCATACAACTAATTTGCTGTCCTGCCACAACTAAAACTCATTTCTCCTCTATCCTTTGTGACTCTGCATCCTAAGTGCATTATGATGAAAAGAACATGATTGATTGACAAGTATTCCTAACTTCCCTAGCCTGGTTAAGCTCTCCTTCAGGCGTGCCCATAGACCTTTCCACAGGAAATTGCTACTGTGAGCTGTGTGTTTGCTTTCCCTACTATTCTGAGATCTCATTGACACCTGGAAAATGTGTGATTTCATTTATGTGTCTTCAGCACTCTGCACAATATCTGGAATATAGTAGATGCTCAAAAAACATTGAAGGTATGAACAGACTATAGTAGAGAACATTTGTTGACGTACTGTGTGTCAGGCACTGTTCTTAATGGTTTCTATGCCTTAACTCATTGATCTTCAAGAGTCACCATAATAAGGTAGGTACTGTAATCACTCCCATATTTCAGAAGAAAAAGTAAAGACTGAGAAGTTATTTGCCCTAGATCATACAGAGGAGGGGTTCAAACCCTGTGTTCTATCTCCAGAGCCTGTGCACTTGACCCTTCAACTATCGTACAATAACTGCCAATGTCATCAGAGTGCACTGCTCAGCAACAATACTTCCAAGAGATCTCCCTCTGTTTTTAAGAACAACAAACTGTTTTTAGAAAAGATCTAGTTTCATCAACACACATCTTTGCTAATGGAGAAGGAACATAATTAATTGAAATGATCAAGGAAATGGGGTGTTTAAGGTTTCTCATTATCTGAGGATTAAACAGGAACCCATGTTTTAATTTAAAATCCTGTTGTTGACCATGGATACTAGGAGTTTGTTTGTCTGTTTGTATAAAAAAAAAATTAACCTTTCTTTGATTTTTTTCAATCTGAAACCTGTCATCACCATTTGCTATCAAGAGAAGGTATAGGAGACAGAATTACTCCCTCCATGAGTATTTCACAAGGCTTTTTCTTTAAATAGAAAAATAACCTTCCTGCTGGATTTCTTATGATTTGCCGTCTCATCAATTAGGATGACAAAAAAAAAAAAAACATTAGTAGTACATTTGTATGTTTTCTTAGATTCTAGTTATTTGAGGTTCAGTACAAGGAGTAGCTTATGTATCAAGCTTAAGATATGGACCCTTGTTTTGTAAATATAATTTATTGTAATACCTCAGATATTAAAAAAAGAAAAGCAAGATCATTTTGAAGGCTCCTTTAGAAAACCTAGCAGGGAAAATAAAAGTCATTCATCCTCCACACTACATTAATAGGCATCAACTAAGATGCAAATTGGTTGTAATGCTTTTTTTTTCCTTATGGCAGTAACGGTTCATTAATTTTCTTCCTTTATTATTTTTCCTAGGGAAAATACGGTGATAAATTATGTATTAGGGTAATGTTCCCAATTTTTGAAGATAAATTGATACCATGTTGAGAAGTACATTTATTTTTCTGCATAATATATTCTGGAAGGTTTAGATACGTATTTACAGTTTGTTTACAACTTGCCTTTGTCAACTTGTCCCAAATCCTCCTTTTCTTTTGTTCTTTGTCATACCCCCTACCAACACCCAAAATTTTCTGATACAGTAAGAATTATATAAACAGTGTGGATTATATATAAAAGTAACAAGTACAGTACCCCATTTCTATGATCATATATGCTATATAACACTATATAACAAAATGCTTTCAAAGATGAGATCTTGTTTTGATCTATAAGACATTTGTGTGAGGATATTGAACACTGGTACTCAGAGGTAGATGAATTGCCTGAAGTCACATAGCTAGAGAGAGAAAGGGCCAGAACCAGACCTTTGTCCACTGTCTTTGATTGTACACTTCAGCTTGGGAAGGTGCTTCAGTCCTAGTGAATCATTTAAGAGCACAGAATCCTGATGCCAGACATGGAACGCAGTCCTGTTCTAGCTATGTGACTTCTGGCAAGTTTGCTCATTTAACAGTGAAGAATAATACTACTTCCTACTTCACAGGGCGTTTATGAAGAGTAAATCAGAGAGTTTAACAGAATGCCTGGCACATGGTAAGCACTCAATACATGTTATTGTTGTTTTTATTATTATATGGTTTATACTTCTTCCAATTCTGTACCTTAACAAAACTTTGCTTATTAGCTCTGTCATTCAACTACAGTTCTCTAGCCTTCAAAGCCTGTATCTCCAATCAGATACTTTCATTTGGATCCTGTAAATCATTAACCTTGTGCCTTTGTTTTCTTTCATAGCTCAGGAATGGGAAGAGGAAGTCATAATAGAGTGTGTCTAATTTTACAGGCGCCCGCAGAACTACTAAGCAGTCCTCTCTTTCATTACTTGCTGACCTCAGTTTGCATGCCCTCCTGTAACTATTGTAAACCTCCTCTACCACCGTAAAGTCCCTCCTCTGTATCCATCACTTTCATTCTGTGGTCATATATCTTAATTTATTTTTAGAACATTACCATCATATGTTGCACCCTTCAATGTTGCTGTATGTGTATCTGACTTCTCATCCTCTCTTCTCTCAAAGATAGGGACATTTCTCATGTTCTAGGCTTTTGTTGCTTTGGAATATTTCTCCAACAATTTTTTCTCTTTCATTTATCTCTCTGGTTTCCCTACCACTTTAGGCTCAATGACTTTCAATTTTGCCATGTATTCTCTTCTGCCTCTATATATTTTCACAAACTGCTCTGCCTACAAGGTTTTCCATTCCTCATCCTCGTTCAAAACTCAGCTCTAACATCATTTCCTGTCTGGTTTGGCAACCCGTCCTATGCTTTCCCACAGCTGTCTGTCAAACCATTGCTTCTACTAAATGACTGAGCTTCATAGGGAGAGGCATCATGCCTCAGTATTCTTCTTGCTTAATTGTTCTTCACTCATTTATCCAACATATTTAGTACCTGCTGTGTTCTAGGCTCTATGCCAGGTATTTGGAATCGAATGATGAGCCAAACCCACATTGTCCTTGTTCTCCAGGACTTCAACACAGTGAACTGAGCGCTATTTCTCATAGTCCTAATGCTCTGTGCCTACTTCTCTTGATGCTTTTATCTATTGGCCTGTGCTTTGAAGGATATTATAATGCTGTGTATTATAATAATTTGTATTGTGTATTATCTCTCAACCACATGTACATTCTCTGGAAGGTAGGGATCCTTCCCATTTCCCATAGCTCAGGTTCAGAGCTATGTATATATTGTTGTGATTTTGTAGACTCATGGTTAGTCTGTGATATAACTATAATATATGTCTGTTTTTAGAGGCTCCCCTAAATTATGTTTTTTTATTAAAAAGGACTATTTAATTTCTATTCATAACTACTCTATATAGATCTTACAGTGTTTATAACTTGCACACCTTAAGCTTTGTGTGTGGTGCGTTTGTTCATTTAATTATGATAATATTGGTTTACAACACTGTATTTTATTTAGGGGAATAGGTTGACATCTCCTCAGATGTATGTCACCATCCCACACCTACCACACTTCTCCAAAGAAGGCAGCACACCTTCAGTTTTTAAAAATTGGATAGTAAATCCTAGTAGAAATACTATCCATATGCATGTAATACAATGTAAAAATGTCACTTTTACTATATAGCTTTTGACTTGGTAATGAAAAATATGTTGTTCTCTCTGAGAAATAATTCTAGGACTTTAGTTCCAAAGATTATATTTTATAAATTTTCAGCTTGCTGTTTTTTATGTTCCCAGATCTGACATTAAGTTCAACATTTGTCTATTCAAAACAATAGGTCAACTATAGCCAAATTATAACCATACCTTTGCTCTGCACACAAAATCCTATAGACAGCATGTGATCATATTGCTTCTAGAACTTAAGATTGTTTTCTTCCAAAAGGAAGCTAAATTTAGCCTAGTAATTCTACGTGCTCCCAAGGAAACAATGCCTGCTGTGATTTCTAGAATAAATGAATCTGAACCTTCACAATTCCTTCACTCGATTAACTGAGAAAGTTTGAATATCAACCTAGTCATTAACCACAGATACTGAGCCACGTTAAGCAACCACCAAGGGGTTAAGAAAGAATTTGCTATTGTTTCTGACTTTACTGCTGAATAATTCTAACTTAGTTTCTGTGTCTTTAATACAGAACATTGTTTGCATCTCATAATGGTTCTCTAAAATTACTTGTTCATGGTTGGAGTTCTAAAATTAAGCTATGTGGAGTCATGTCCAACTGCACAATGCATCTTTATGTGAAACCAGCTTAGAGTTTTTTGTTTTCACTCAATGTAAAAATTTCAGTTAGGAAACTTTGCTTCTTATAGTTTAACTGGTATCATTCTTTCAGATTCTTCTTCTTCGTTTCTTATGACTACTAAACGGCTCTTGTCTTGACTGTGTTTTGGCAGATTAACTTCTCATCATGAAAACCCCTGCTGTGCTTGCACCTGGCATCCTTGTGCTTCTGTTTACCTTGGTGCAGAAGAGCGATGGGGAGTGCAAAGAAGCGTTAGTAAAGTCCGAGATGAATGTGAACATGAAGTATCAGCTTCCCAACTTCACTGCACAAACAGCCATCCAGAATGTCGTTTTACACAAGCATCACGTTTACCTCGGTGCTGTTAACTACATCTATGTTTTAAATGACAGAGATCTTCAGAAGGTTGCTGAGTACAAGACTGGGCCTGTGCTGGAACACCCAGATTGTATCCCATGTCAGAACTGCAGCCACAAAGCTAATTCATCAGGTGGCATTTGGAAAGATAACATCAACATGGCTCTGCTTGTTGACACATACTATGATGACCAACTCATTAGCTGCGGCAGTGTTCACAGAGGGACCTGCAAGCGACACGTGCTTCCAACCGGCAACACTGCTGACATACAGTCAGAGGTTCACTGCATGTACTCATCACAGGCAGATGAAGAGCCCAGCCAGTGTCCTGACTGTGTGGTGAGTGCCCTGGGAACCAAAGTCCTGCTGTCTGAAAAGGACAGGTTCATCAACTTCTTTGTGGGCAATACTATAAACTCTTCCTACCTTCCCGATCATTCATTGCATTCGATATCAGTGAGAAGACTAAAGGAAACATTAGATGGTTTTAAGTTTTTAACAGACCAATCATATATCGATGTTCTACCTGAGTTCCGAGATTCTTACCCCATCAAGTACATCCATGCCTTTGAAAGCAACCATTTTATTTACTTCTTGACAGTCCAACGGGAAACTCTAGATGCTCAGACTTTTCACACAAGAATAATCAGATTCTGTTCTGTAGACTCTGGGCTGCATTCCTACATGGAAATGCCTCTGGAGTGTATTCTCACAGAAAAGAGAAGAAAAAGAGCCACAAGGGAAGAAGTGTTTAATATTCTCCAAGCTGCATACGTGAGTAAGCCTGGTGCCCATCTCGCTAAGCAAATAGGAGCCAACCTGAATGATGACATTCTCTACGGGGTGTTTGCACAAAGCAAGCCGGATTCTGCTGAACCAATGAATCGCTCGGCCGTCTGTGCATTCCCCATCAAATACATCAATGAATTCTTCAACAAGATTGTCAACAAAAACAATGTGAAGTGTCTCCAGCATTTTTATGGACCCAACCATGAACACTGCTTTAATAGGGTAAGTCACACGGGTTCCCCTTTCACAATTTATGAGGTATAAGTCAGAATAAGTAACAGTCTAAAAAAAGAACAGCAAGGATTTTTCTGTTTGGTAAACGTTCTTTATCCAAATATTGCCAGTTCTTTCCAATAAAATTTAGAAAATGAATCTTCAATTAAAAGTAAAATCATAACTTAAAAAGTTAAGAGGTATCTAAAAGGAAAAATAAAATGTTTTGACAGGTTAGATTTGTACTTTTACCAACACTTCAGATTATTAAAATTAACTATTACATAAATTTTAGTAACTCTGATCAGGTTTACACAAAGTTTAACAAATCAACAATCCCTGTAAAACATGATTATTGATCTTCTAATGGAGTCTTTCCAACATTAGAATAAGACAATTTGTGGCTTTAAGAGCGTTTTCCTTATGAATCTCCATTTGCTCATAAGCATTACTTAAGGAAACTTAATCAAAAATAAACAAACAAAAATCTCTTATAAATTGTTGGCAAATAAATTGTTTTTTAAATGAGCTGATATGCTTTTCTAAATAACTAGAGAACTAGAAAGTAATTTTTTGTTCCTGGATCCTGTCTTTGCCTCTTGACTTCATTCACTGGCTTCCTACTTGAATAGACATTTGTCTACCAAGTTCTTAACTGATTGGTATTTGATATATTTACATATAAATACTTTTGATCAATTATAGTTTGTACTTACATGAAATGAAATTTCCACTGGAGGCAGTAGGGAAATACTTTGTGACTTTGATTCAGATACGTATTGTTACAGCTAAGCTATACCCAGAAGATTCATCTTGCCATTCATCAGCTGACCTAGTGCAAGAGAAAGAGCGCTAGATTGGGAGTCCATTGTGGCCGTTCTTGGTTTAGAACCAGATTTAAACATATGGACGTAGTGCTGCCTCCTAACATAAGACCACAAGTGGTCATAATCTGGTAAACAAGTATAGATTTTCTAATGACAATTTGACTTTGGAAATGTCCATTCAGTTACTCTAGGAGTTTTCAATCTCAGTAATAAAGGTAATAAGTGAAAGTGGAACTTTAAACATGTCTGTGATGAAAAAAAGTATATAATTTGCTAAGGGGTGCCAAGGACATAAGAACTCATGAACATTTGCTTCACTTTTGTTGAAATGTCTGGGATACTGTTCCAGATGTAAACTCCAAGTAACTTTTTCTAAAGCTAGAAAAATAATTATAAGAAAGTGAATTTACCTTTTAGTGAACTAAAGACATACCTTCTCTCCTTCTCTCCCCAATTTTTATGAATAAACATAATATCAATACATGTATATGTCAAGTAAGACTAATTTCTCTTTCTGTATGCCTAATAAGTGTTGCAAAACTCTGTAAGAAGCAATGGAATGTCTCGTCCCCTTTTCGTCACTAGAAAAATACAGAAGAATGAAAGGAACAAAAAGACTTTCAGAAACCTGGAATTAGGAAATAAAAGTGGAATATTAGTAGCACTCCAGAGATAATGCTTTTCTTGTGTTCCATAGATTGCTTCAGAAACACAAGTTCTTAAATGGTCTATTAGGAATTCCTCTGAGATCTCTATAGTATGACTTTACTATTTAAATCTTGTTTTGTTAAAAATTTTTAAAAGACTATACTTTATGAGAATGTATTATCTCATTACTGTATTTTGTACATTTCAGTCCCAGATATAAAAGTACTTATCAGCTCTAGAAATTTTTAAAACACATCTGAACTTTATCCTCCTTTTTGACTTTTTTAATGTTCCAAGGGTAACAAAAATGCAGGATTATCCAATGAAAATTAGATCAGTTTTATTGCCCAGGAAAAATGCCCAAAATATACCAGCCACACCTGAAACCATTATCATGCCCATCACAAAAATTCTTGTGGGAAACAAGATGGAACTTGCCAACATAGTCTTCTCACAAGGGAAGCCAACTTTTGCACTGGCCAAATTCCATAAAGACAAATACCTTCAAACCTCGTCTTATTTATTTCCCTGTTTGTCTTCTCTGGTTACTAAAGAACAAAATTCTTCCAAGAATGAAACTATCCATATTCTCAGTTTTCATATACCTGTTCCACAGGAAGACCTCAGATTGTTATAATAATTACCATACGGTCATTTCCCACCTTCATCTTCAAATGAAGGAACCTAGAGCCATTACTCACAAAAACAGAGTGATTTGCAAGATCAGACCAGTTTGAAAAGCAATAAGATGACTCCATTCTGTCTTGGCAAGCTATCAGGTGACCCTTCTAACAATTTCTTGGAACTGAGTTTTTATTTTGGCATAAAGTTTGGTGAATAAACACACGTTTCAGTTTTCTTATTAACATCTCTAATCAATCAGATCTTTATGGGGGCTCTGTTATGTGCTCTGTGGACAAGGCTGCTAAGAAAGATGCAACAATAACTTCCCACTGAGGATTCTCCCCAGTCCTCAGTGTGTGAGCACAGCCACAGGAGGGGTTTTCTGGCCTTCCTTGAACTCCCGGCCTTGTGTTAAAAGGGTTTGTATCACAGACTCAGACAAAGAGATTACCAAGAGAGTCTTTTATACCCTAGGTGTCCAGCAAGTGTGTCGGTACTGACTAGCTTATTTAAGGTCATATATTATTCTACCTTCCTACGCTCACATTTTCTGAAACACATCTATGAAAACTTTTCATATGCATATTTCATATTGATGACATCATTAACATTCTCTTTTGAACTATATAATAGTTTCTAGGGCATATCACCTTAAACTCTCAGTTATTTGTGCTTCAGAACTCTGTGATTCTACCTCTGATGCTGGCTCTAGAAACTTAGCCACAGGTACCCATTCATGTAATGTTATGGTTGGTTATGTCATTTTCTATGTTGCTTTTAAAAGTGATTCTTAAAGGGTTTGTTTATAGTGACTTCCACCACTTAGAATTATGAGATTATATACCCACAAATAATGATTAAATCTGTGTTAAATATCTTTACGTCCTTTTTTACCCATTCATCAGTGGGCCTCTATAAGCATCCTAAATCAGTATTGATTGAAGTTGCTCTAAGCTAATGCATATTCCCCAAACAGTACATTATTATTAAAATAAGTTAGTTGAGAAAATGCCCCATAATATGGAGACTTTTTACAGTCCCACATTTATGAAAGAAAGAAAAAAAAACTCACCTTCTATTTAGGGATAAACAGTGCTAAAAATCCAGTTAATTTTAAGCCATTAAGTGAAATCTCCAACAGTGTAGGCAATTTATTAGCATGACAATTATTCTAGGGAAAAAAAAACAAAAGTCTATGTACATTGGCCCAATCTCCTATGAGTAGGAATCAATATTGAATAAGGGAATTTTTTTAAATCCCCAAATCAGCAAAGATCCTGATTCCTAAATTATGGTGTACGTAGTAAGAGACATAAAAGAAAACAGCTTAGAAACTTTTTAAATCAAAATTGAAGAGAAAAAGGATTCTTGACATAATCTCTCACCTACCTGGAAAATAAAACTATCACATCACACTATTTTCTTGCCATCCCATTATCAAAGTCTGATTCTAAGTAATCATTTAAAGGAATAAACATATACTTGTAGCAAACATTTTCACCAACATTTTGTTTATCTTAATGACCAGTGATAAACCCACTGAAGGGGAAAAGTTTGCTATTTGGAGCCAGATACACCTGGATAGATGTCCTGCCTTAATGCACTCCTGCTGTTTGACTTTTGGCACATTACTTCATAGAACCTCAGTCTTATTTGTAACATACACATAGCAAATGCCTACTTCACATGGCTTTGTAAAAATTTGGAATACTATGTATAAAATATTTGGCACAATAAAGTGAACATAAATTTTGCTCTTTGGGAGGCCTAATGAAACAAAACTAAAGTCATAGAGATCTGGGTTCAAATTAAACTCCACCATATGCTACCTGTCTGGTCAATGAGAGCATCTTTTAAATTCTATGACCCCATTTTCCTCTGAGCAGGACGATTGTGTGGACAAGTGCAATGCTTGCAAAAGATCCTAACGTAGTCCTCAGCACAAAATAAATAGCAGCTATTATTAAAAGGAATACTTGTGTAAAGAGAGGCAAATTCAAGTTATTGGATTGTGTTTTCTGGAAACAGCACATTCTGGTTCTGTAGCTCATGAGTGTCTTTCACTTTCATAATAGTCAGAGAGACCCATTTCCATGGTATTTACTTTGTCTAAGTTCTTCTTGAGACTTAATAGTTCCACCCTGCCTCCCATAAGGTAGGAGAGATGGGAAATGGTGGGAGTTTGGGAGTGGAGAGAAAGACAATTGACTCAGCATTATAGTATAGTCAAGTTAAAAAGTATAGGTTTGCTCCTTTCCCCCAATTTCAATTCTAAATACCTGTGGCTATAAGCGACTAGGTTTATATAATTTGTTATAGTCTGCATTCAAGAATTTGCAGATAATGTAGTTTTAGAAAAAGCCAACCTCATAGATTGTTTGTATCAAACTTCCTTGTTTTTAAATATCATTTATACCAAATTCAAAGAGTAGCCAACTACTTCCCAAAATAAAGGAAACTTAAAGTAGTAATTTTCCATCTCTGTTTCAAAGAGTGCCAAAGTTAAAGGGTCACCACTGAGATCCATCAAAGGAAGAAAGCAAAGAGATTAGAACAATTTTGAATGAAACAAAATCAAAACAAGTTGCAAACAAGAAATAATAGGAATAGACAGAAAAATAAACATATGGTGATGTTTCTTTATTGCTATTATAAAGATGATAGATGAGTAAAATTGAGTTACATTTAAGTTGTAATGGAAGAAAATAATTACAGCCTTCCATCAGGAAACCACAAGGACTGTTATTGATCTCTCATCCTTAGGGCATGTCGCATAATATTTAATAAAATAAACAAAGATTTATAACTCTTTATAGGCCATATATCTATAATCTCCCACACCACACCATTTGAACTGGGAATGTGGGGTCGGTGTTAGAAATAACATCCATGTAATTATACTGGTTTGGCATGTCTTATTTAAACAATCTAGCACTCTCAGGAGAATATATTTTATATTAGGAATGAAAAATGTGAAGTCAGATTTCAGGGTTTTTTTACTTCCCGTGCTCAGAAATGAGAGAATGTTATCATTATGAAAAATGTTATGAGGATTCTTTATTCTAAACACTAAATATTTTGGCCATATGCCAAATGTTATAGCTACAAAACGCAATCTTGCAAGAAAGAAAATCCTTGAGGTATAAGGATTCAATATACTTTTTTAAAAAAATCTCTAAATAGAACTTCATTAATTAAACTTGCTTCCTTTCCTTCTGTAAATGTTTCGTTATTCTCTCCCAGGCTAGGGATTCCTTGCTCCCTAACTTTTTTATTTGAATTCTCCATGCTGCCTATCCCATGAGAAGTGGCATATAGCATTGTTTTATTAAAATTAATTTTAAGATCATTTTCTTTCCAGAATTTTGTAATACTCCCTGAGATCACTTAACACACCCTCAGGGTATTAGAGAACATACTACACAGTGAGTCATTAATGTTTTTGCTTTTCTCTCTTCCTCCTGCCAGCCCTCCTTTAAAACCATTTCATAGCTTATTCTCAGGTCGTCCCAAGGAAAGAATGAAAAAGCAAAGGCATGGCTTTTTTCTTATAAGCTATGAGAAAAGAAAAATAGTTAATGATGAAATGGGCACCAAAATGTGGGTAAACTTTTCCTGTGGATTATAGTAATTCATGATGTGATTGATAGTATTTTCCATTTGTGTGGACAGGGCAAGAGTTAACCTATGCCACTTTCATTTGAGATTAATGTCTTTTGAAGTAGGTGGTATAATATGTCTTTTATTTAAGCAGATTATTTTTACAAGGAGAGTCATTTGGTAAAATTAATGTAGTAAACAAGGAATTCGTTCAGAAAGAAAAGCCAAAGTGTTAATAAGACTTTGAAACCATAGCTCTAATACATGATATTTTCATTGTTAAACTACTACATGGCTAGAGACTTCTGAAACCACATGAATTCCTGCATTTGATAAGAATATCAACCTGCTTGAGTAATAGCAGATTTTTTTCTCAGGATAATAAATCAAAATGTGAGTGTTGTACCTTTCTTCAGACTTACGCCTTATCAATGGCTGTGCTCTCCTACATTCCTGTCTCCTCTCTCTAGTGAGAAAATGACAATCTGTCAGAATTTGGATGAAAGTCCTACCGGCAATTTCTGCTATTGCTTATTCATGGATTGGCAAAGGTACTGAGTCAGTGGGTACACAGAATCCAGAATGACTAAGTGCCCTGATATGTGCTGTAAGTCACATCTCCAGCAACCAGAAAAGGGCTCATTTATCAGGGAAATAAAACCAAGGGCCCAGCTACTCATGAAGTCATTAAAACTCAATTTTTTTTCTTATAATAGCGAAGGTGGTAAGTAATTCTAAGATCCTGGATACATTCCAGTCTGCTAATTATGTAGTTTTCTGAACTCAAAAGTCCCAGGCATGTTCATTTGCATATGAATGACTTGCTGATAAGACCTATCCTAAAAACCTTGGGGGAAGAGGTCTACTGAACTTTACCCTGGGCCTAGACCTAGACTGACCTTGGCGCAGATAGAGTGTATCTACCTTCTGTCCTTCAAAATAGTCTCTAGTTTTTCAACAGAAGACAAAAAAATGTCTTTAAATGCATGCTAAGATAGCATAATGGCTTATCTTAACCATTCTTGATGTTCACAAATAAGGGGAAATAATTTTGAATGGTATAACCACATAAACAAAAATTAAAGCCCTGAACCCAGACTGAAGTCTGACTTCACTTGTCTTTTGTGGGTATATCAAGAAAATGTTCATCTGTCAGAGGACATTAAAATAATGGATGATACTTCAAATTGTGCTTTAGATGGTAAAGGTGAATTGAGTTCAGTTTTGGTTTGTGAAACATTATTTTCTAGAACTGATTTTATGGAAATATATGGATTATTCATGATTTGGTATTTGTGTCCATGTACCAGAGAAGTATAAATGTATATGATATTAAGTTTTTTACTGATATTTTAAGTTTAAAATCCAGTTACCACTTGCATCTAGCAGTCTACTAACTAAACTACAGGTGAAATGGTACTCAGGAAATGGGGAAAATGCAGATTAAAATGGTCTGTTAGCTCTGAGTGAATCAATAGTATTCAGTGCTAATGCACTAAGCAGATTACAAGCACTAATGCAGTGACAGTCAATAGCAAAAATGAATATCTCTAAAAATTATCCTGACAAAATGTGCTATATTTTCTATTTATTTTAAGCTAATTACATTATATGCTTGTTCTTTCATCTTATTAGGTTAGCCAAGTACAAGAAGCCTAACCATTTTGTTTAGTGAATAAAATGACCAGAAACTTTTATCATTGTTTTCAGCAAGAGACAGGAAAGGATTTATTCATACAACCAAGATTCAACAAGAAATCCAACAAATGTTTATTGAGTGCTTAACCCTGTTGGTGTTACAGTGATGAATGAGATAGGCGTGATTCTTGTCTTCATGAAGCAAACAAACTAGGAAAGGAGATAATAATAAACAATCAGTTACACCAACAAACAAATGCATCATTATAATTTATGACATATAGTGTGAGGGGAAAAACATCTATGAATGTAAATGAGGAGGAATATCTAAATTTGGTAGTGTAGTCACCAAAAACCACCCCAAAGAGAGGAAAAGGAACTACACCTGAGAAGCAAACTACAAAAATGAATAATGATATAAAATATAGAGAGTGAGAAATAAAAAAGGAAATAAAACAAATTTTAAAAAGAAAGTTAAATAACTTTTACATAAAGGTAAATGTTAACTTTTACATTACATAAAAGTTAGCTTTTATGTAAAACTCAAAATTTTAGATGAAAGCAGTACCTTTGGTAGCTGTGTAA
Organism: Scalopus aquaticus; assembly: GCA_004024925.1. Taxonomy (NCBI): domain Eukaryota; kingdom Metazoa; phylum Chordata; class Mammalia; order Eulipotyphla; family Talpidae; genus Scalopus; species Scalopus aquaticus. Next base: position 93,537 of record PVIJ01004222.1, on the reverse strand, counting down.
GTATATAGCCAGTATTTAATAAACTAATAGTAATTACTGTTTCATAAGCTTTAGGTCTTTACTACATTTTGCTGCTTTTGACCAGTTCTTTTTAGGGACACACATAATGAGAAGTAGAACTATGGTGGAGAATTTAACTTTTTGAACAATTTTTTTAATCATTATGGTTAAGGTTTGTCTTTGATTTAATTAGACTTAAATTACCCTTCATTAGATGATCCTTACGAAGTATAAAGATAATTCGTGGCGTTCTAGATGCTAAAGACAATTTAAGTGGCCCTCATTCTCACTGCCTCTCATAGCCACTTAATTGGTTTCTTTGAAAATATATATTCCTTGTATCAGTCCAGGTTTCTGTCTTATCCCCCTCTCCTTTCTTCTGTAGCCAACACTCGAGTTCCTATTTGTTAGAAGAACCTGTGTTTCTTGAGGGTGGAAGGAACTGTCCTGTTGCCAGTAAGTTGTTTGACAGTGAGAATCATCATTCTGAAAACATACAAAATAAGGTCTTTTGTAACTATCAAAATTATAAAAATTCACAGGATTCAGGGAATATGATACTAAGGTGGAAAGCCAAGTCACACTGTCTTTCTGCATCTGTGTACTGTCTGTCCTCTGCACAACTGTATCCATTTTAGACCATTTCCTCTCATGAGTATCATGTGGCCTAGAGGGCCTAGTGAGAGAGAAGTGCTCCCAGGACTCACGAGGATATCATGAGCATTTACTGAATGTGCAGGGGTGTGCTCTCGAGTTAGTGCCGCTTGTCTGTTGTTCTAATGCATCTCCAGCTGCAGACACAGTGTGCCTTTCTCTTTCATGTATTTAATCATGTTTATATAATCATGCAAATATCTAAAGTTTAGAAGGCAGGGTTTTTTGTCATACTTTTTCATACCTAAGCATGTGCTTTTCAGACTATAGACAACAGTGCTGATCTCATGTGATAATTTCATCCTCCAAAAAAGTCTATATATTTACACAGTAAATAAGAACTATCCAAATTGTTGAAGTGGTTAGGTAAACCTATTAATAAATTCATTATTTTCATGTATATGTCAACATATATTTATCTATTAAATATATCTATAGATAAAATCTACAACTGTATTTTTATGACTAACTACATCATTAAAAAAGCATTGTTATCTCCATAACCTATAAAGATTTGAAATGCAGGTGGGAAAAGTATATATGAGGAATCAAAAGAAATATTTGCCTTTTCTGTGTTCACTTTGTTCACTTTTGTTTGACCAATAAAAAGTAGAGTTTGCTAAGGGAAAAGACAGGAGAATAGAAGGTATTTAATCTTTAGAGCTTATTCCTGTGCCTACAAGTCAGAGAGGTCACTGACATGACCCTTCCTGAAGGCTATAATTACAGGCAGAGAATATTTTTCAGAAAAGTGACCGGAATCTTAAATGTAGCAGATTGTTTATAAAGGTAAATTGTGTATGGGGTTATCAAAAATCTCAGGCTAGATAATAAGAACATGAGATCTTTTTTTCTTCATGTATTCACTAATATGAGAAGGTCCAAGACTCTGGAAATGTTCTAAAGAGCAATAATAGAGATGAATATGAGGTCAAATTAGGTGATCCTGCTTCTTAAGGAACTGAATTAAATGAATAAAGAAGAGGAATTTATAATAGAATATAACATTTTGATTCATTAAATGTAAACTTATTTGTGGCTCCAACATCATGGTAAGCAAGAATCAGTAAATGTATTAGTAAGAATAATGGAGAAATATTCTAATTTGAGAAACACCAGTTACATTGGATTTATCTACAGTTAATATGGAAAAAAAAATGGGCAATGTTTCTTTCAACTAAACTTACCCTCATTTCAAAAGAGTCATAGGAAAGGCATTGATTCCAAGTAGAATAGGGCAGACAGTGCACAAGATCAATCCAGTTACTGGCCAAATTATAAGTCAGTGTTTGCAAAACAGTGGGTAATATATAAGTGGCAGTTTAACAATAGTGGGTATAACTTTCAGTAATATTGAAAGATCAAAGTACAGGTTTTAGACAAGAACAAAGAAAACTAAAATTTGTGCTTGCTCTAAAAATTTTATATTGTGGTAAATTGTCACAATGATTACTGTATTTTCTACTTACTTTTTTAGAATTAAATGCTTATGAAAACAGGAACAATGACTTTGGATTTTTAGGCAAACAATGATTTTATGATCCTGGGTTATGTGGCGTGGTGTACACTAATTGTCCCCAGGCCTCCTATCCTATCTCCATTTTTTTCAGTAGATCGTGCACAGGAAAACACACTCACCTTAGTCCTAAAATTTCAGTTTACTATTGTGGCACAGTTACAGATTAGAAAAATATATACCAAGACTTTACCACACCTAACAAAAGAAAGCTCTTATTAAAAAAGAAAAATCCGGGCCTCCCCGGTGGCGCAGCGGTTGGGCGCTGCACTGTGGAGCTGTTGACCGTGGGCAATGCCGGTTCGACGCCCAGCCGGGGAGAATCCCACATGGCGCGGCAGACCTCTCCTGCCTCACCCGCTGCTCCCCTCAGCAGTGTGTTTCTGATCTGCCTGTTCTGCTCCCCACTCTGTCTCTGGTGAGCCCTCTCGCCACCCCGCGCCTCTGGCCTGTACCCCAGCTTGTATACATAAATTAAAAAAAAAAAAAAAGAAAAAAAAGAAAAATCCAAGTTATTACAGAATGTGTGGTAGCCATGGTATACACTATATGGTTTTGAGTATCTTGTGACCCTGATGCTAATATCCCAGTTGAATGCAGATGCACTGATGAAAAGAGAAGGATTATGAAATATTTGGAAAATAAACACCGAAATTTTCATAAGTCAATATTAATTTAGTTTTTTTGTGAGCTTTAGATATGAAAACTTTCCCTGCATTCTCTGGGTCCTGGGAACCAGCTGTTACAACTCCAGATGCCTTATTTAATGCTTTGTATGCTGGGGATTCAGCATCTAGTTGAATCTAGTTGAGAGATGGTCAGATCTGCACATACAACAAAATCCCTGTTCCAGTGAATCTCTGGACAATAATTTAATGACAGTATTGTCATAGCTTCATCTTACCTTTCTTGTTACTAATAAGTCTTCTGTTTTATACTCTGAACCCCAGGTAAATCACAAGTTATTATTTAACACTCTTTCCTTCTAACCTTATTATTATCTATCAACCTCAGTAGTTCCCCAGTAGCTCAGGAAACCTGCAGTTGGGATTAAGTAATAGTTTACACAACCTCTCTCATTCATTAACCCATGTTGACATTCTCACTATGTATACTAGTGTGTATTAGTCTTATTTAAGACGTTCTTTAAGCATCTTACCCAGCTCACACTTTGGGGTAGCTAATAATACCTAATGAGCACAGTCTAATGCAGCCTGCTGTTTCTAGTCATACTTCAAAATAAAACTTGATCTCACTCATAGTTAATAAGAAGTTTAAAAATCTTTGCTTCCCTCCTACAAATACACAAAGCAGAAACAGAAAATTGTATGTTATTTCAGATAGGTTTTGTTTTACTGGTGAGTTGAAAATGATGCCAATAAAATAAAACTAGATCTCCTTGGCTCTGTCCTCACCCCCAACCAATCTATTTGTCTTCAGAATACTGCCAGAGTAAGTAATCTTTCTTGAAAGCAAACACATTTGTGTAATTGTGTCTTAAAATAATTTGAGGGCTCCCTAATGATTCAGAGTTAAATCCATTTCTTCAGTATGATATTCGAGGAGTTTCTTACCTTGACTTGCCTATTTCCTGGTCCTCCCTCATACCCAGTGCTGTGCCAGGAAATGTTTAACTCTGAAGGGTGGGGGAGTATAAAGAAGTTCCTGGTTTGAGTTTTTGCCAGTTTCCATCTTGTAAATACCCCATCAAGCGGGTTTCAAGCTATCACAGTAACATCACTGAACAAGAATTACGAATAAATGTTCACAATTGGCTCTAGGCTGATACAAGATGACTGAAACATGCCACTGCCATCCTACTTTACCTATCATTCTTTTTTGTTTCACTCTTTGTAAATTTCAATTATACAATACAATGTTATCAACTATGATGACTGTATTAGAGCCTCAATCTTACTCATCTTTTAACTGAAAGTTTGTACCATTTCACCAACCTCTTCCCTCTTTTCCCCACTACCTGCCCCCAATCCCTGGCAACCACTTTTCCACTTTTTTCATATGGTTTTATTTATTTATTTTTTTAGATTCCACATATAAGTGATATCCTGCAGTAATTGTTTTGATTCATTTGTCCATTGTTGGACACATAGATTATTTCCATGGCCTGACAATTCTGAATAATGCTGCAGTGAACAAGTTAGCACAAATACCTCTCAAAGATAATACTTTTGTTTCCTTTGGATACATACCCAGAAGTGGGATTGCTGGATCATCTGGTAGCTCTGTTTTTACTTTCCTGAGAAAACTCCACACTGTTTACTGGCTGCACCAGTTTACATTCCCCACATAGTACACAAGGGTTTCCTTCTCCACACCCTCACTGGAACTTGTTGTCTCATGTCCTTTTGATAATAGCCATCCTAACAGATGTGATTTAATATTTCCTTGTGGTTTTGATTTGCATTTCCCTGATGATTATTGATATTGAGCACCTTTTCATGTTTCTTCTAGACATTTATATGTCCTTTTTGGGAAAATGTCTATTAAGGTCCTTTGCACATTTAATTGGAACGGTTATTTGGATTTTTTTACTGTTGGGTTGTATTAGTTTCTTGTATATTTTGGTTATTAACCTTTTGTTAGGTATGTGTCAAGGTATCATTCTTGTATATCCCAGAATCCGTCCGTCTCTCTCACACAAATTACTTCAGTCTGCCTCAAACTCACTTCAACACTTATTTGTCAGGTTAGCACTTTCTCCCTTTAGAACCCCACTCAGGCATTTTTTTCGCCGTGAAATTTTCTCTAGCTTTCCTTTCACCACCACCCCTGTTCTGGATAAGCTGGCTTTTCTGATTTCTCAAGTAGTACCCTTAGCTTATTCCTACCATAGTTCTTACCACACTTTGTGATAATATGTTCACTGGTCCCTTGAGCCCCTTGAAGTTATGGAATATGACTTTTATATCTACATCTCCAGTTCCTAACACAATACCCTAAACAAAATATATATTTATCAAATGAGTAAATATATAACTGCCAAATATATGTGGCAAAGCCCCATATTTCAAATTATGTAATAGAATCATAATAAATAAAAATAGCTTTTAGATAAAGCATTTTTTCATTCTCTCCTCAGAATCTCTATTTGTAAAGTGGGGAGTTTCCAAAAATTAAATTAGCACTGAAAGAAATGTGGAAATGCCCTTCACTATTACCTATGCTTCCTTCCTTACACACACACACACACACACACACACTCACACTCTCACACTCTCACACTCCATCCACCTTTTGGGAGGAGATGGATCAAAGAACAAATAAGGAAAAAAAATGAAAAGAGAAGAAAAGATGAAGATAGGGATGTTGACTAAATAATTCCAGAGCTTTGTATTTAGTTGAAATTGGAGAAATGCAATTAAAGTCATTAAAAGGAGAAAGACCAGTAACTTCTCTTTCTTACATCTTTCTCAGACCTTTCCAAAGAACTGCCCCTTTGAATGAATGATATAATCTGCATGTGGGGCTAGAGGCAGCACCTTCTGGTGGCCATTATTCGAACAGTGCTGCCAGTAGAAGTACCTTCCCAGGAAACTTACATTTGGAATCTATAGATACTCACTATTGGCCAGCAGTGTATGATTTCAAGTTCAAAATAACGTACGGTTTAAGATTAAAAGTTAAGGGTAAATATATTTTTCCATAAACCGTTACTGTCATGGGAATATGTGTACTCCACAGTGGCAGCCTTCATCAACACCAAGTGCTAGCTTGGTATATAGAGAAACCTTCCTGCATTTGGCATTGATGTACATGCAGTAAGATTAAAAACAAGTTTGATAAGCGTCTCAGGAACTTTTGCCAGCAGAAACAATGGCCCACAGACTGAAGTTTCTGATAAGTAATTCTAATCAGGGACAGGGAAGAAGATAAGTAAAGAGTATGAATGCACAATGGTAAGATGGAAACAAGAGTATGAGGCAACGACAGTGATGGCAGCTAGAATATGGTTTTAAACAGTACATTGGGGCATAAATGAAGGACTCCTGACCCTCCACCAAACATTCATCAGCCTATTTCTATTTTCGAATGGCTTAATCAATGAAGGATGTGACTATCTACAATATTGCTGGCCCTGGATTCATCACACTTAAACTTCAAGAAATTCTATTAAAGATAGGTCTGTGTTTTTCCATTTAAAACTTTAGAACTGAGGCTTGGAGATCTGATCAATCCCTTTAAGTTTGCACGGCTGATAAGGGCAGGGCTGCCCTCAACCCATGTTCTTCCCCAATAGACTAAAGTGATTACCATTGAGCATGACTAAAGATGTTTGGGGAATACTATGCTAGGATGTTATAGAAGTAGACTTGAGGATGAAAATTCTGAACTGAAGGAAATCAGATGTCCACTAGGAGGCCAAGTATGAGATTTCCTTTAATCCAGTAGGAAAATGTGTAAGAATTATTAGGTAGATATAAGTAGTAAAAGAAAAGGAAGAGCCAAAGGTGACTGACACTTCAAATTTAGGGGAAGGGTGGGTATTTATGCCATCAGAAATAGAGGAAAATAGAAGAGGAAGTCAGTTTGAAAAGAAAAATGGTGAGTTTGAATGTCATCAGTGGCATATTCAAACTTGGCATGAAGGTAATTGCAGAGACAGGGCTGATCCTCAAAGAAGAGAATTCACTGGGTGTGCAAAGTGAGGTCATCACCACGAGGCAACATCCATCACCTCATGAATCACCAGCATTGAGCCAGCAGCTGGCTGGCCAGTTGCTTACTTATGCTATGTTCATTGCCTTCTGAGCCTCTGCACATAGCCTGAGAGCACGATGCCCCCAGTTCCTTCCTAGAGAAGACTCAGCCCTTCTTTAACTGTTCCCCAGCTTTGCTGTACTGCTGGAACTCCACGTGAGGACTTAGGTTGTCATGAGCCTCATGGCTATTGAAGCTGTGAGGCAGGATGAGTTCGTCAAGGTGAATTATGACAGCATAGTATTGAGGAAGCGTCTCTCTTTTAAAGTGTTGCTGAGCACAACATTGGGCACTTCATCACACAAACTAGATAGTCATATTTTTAGGCTTTGACCACAGTACCCTAACAGTCCAGTCTTATATTCTAGACCCTAAAGAGAGGGATCTGCCCTGCCAGAGAGTTGACTTTGCATTCTATAAAGCTTTCAGGCTTCAATGCTAACATCTTAGACACTGAGTACAGACTAAAAAATAGTTAAAATATGTCCAGAGGCTGGGGTGGGGGACCCATACCCAGACACTGACTTTCAGAATCTCACTTCTGCCGCAGTCAGTTTCCTTGCTATTGTCCTAGTTCACTTCATAAAGTGAAGAAAGCATATCATTAAAATCTAGGAAAATAAGCTAAGTGAAGTTCCTGAAGTCAGATCAGTTGAATTTTCAGTCAACAATTTTCTAGGCAAAGAGGGACTGTGTATTTTAAAATGTATTTTAAATACTATGGATACTACATATCCATAGTATTTGTTCAGACTCTGATTATGAATAATGTTTATATAAAAATGCTTCTGTTTAGTCATGGGTAAAGGAAAGAAAGCTGGTGAGTGAACTGGCAAAGATCTTCTAAGAGTACATTTTTAAAAAATTATCTGCAAGACTGATTTGATATATCTATAGAAGAGCTAAATCTGTTCTATAGATCAATTTAAAGAATCATATTTTAAATATATCACATCCATAATTATGCTGAATTAAATGTAATTGCATATTCACTGCATGCATCATAATGTTAATTAGGGGAAACATTTTGAATCAAATACATTGAGGTATATAGCACTTCAATTTTCTTTTTATATAAAAGGTATATGTCTGAGTCAGGTATTAAAAGAAACTTGGCAAAGACTCATAAAAAAGTAAAGAAATGAAATTAATGAGATATATCGAGGTGTACGAATGGTAGAGTAATTACTATTATTTTACACTATAGCAGTCTGTAAACCTTGGGATTAAGCCTTGGCATGAAGGGAGCAAGAGTGTAAAAAAATTTTTAAAGGGTGTTTACTATTGGTTCATATAGTTGCTATCATATAACTATTTTAGAAAAGGATAGCCCTTGGAAAATTAAATGTTTTTCAAAATTTCTTATAAGATAGGCATATGTGTCCAGAGTCTCTTTACATTTTGGAGCATCCTCTGGTGGTTGGGGGCCAGTGACTATCCTAAACATCCTCACCATTGGCTCTGGGGAACCATCCACAGACCCACATCATGGTAGAGCTAAAGGGCAACTTTGATATCATTTCTCTCCGCCCCTCTCTACACTAGGAACTTGTAGTCTCTTGTGAAGGTGAGGACCCTGGGACCAGATGGCCTCGGTTTAATCCTGACTCTGCCATCGCTGGTCATGTGATCACTCAGTGCCTGCTTCCTCCTAGGATTATGATGAGGAGTTCATGAATTAATATTTTTTAAAGTGCTTAGGACAGTGCACATTGCAAATGCCATGAACAAATGTTTGTTAAGTAAGTAAAATAAGACCCAGAGAGATCAAGTGATTTGCATGAAGTCATGCAACTCATCAGATTCTAACTGGTGTAGAACCAGTCCTGTCCTTCAACAGTGCTCATTCTGATTTTCTACCAGGTCCTTAGACATTCCCTAGAGTATGGGTTTCTCAGAAATATTGTAGGAGCCTGTAAGTAAGAAACATAATAGGATTTGAAATCAACCACTAGGATTTAAGTTCTAATATTTACTGACAACTCTCTGAACCTGTTTCCTCATCTCTAGAAATATAATGATCATAACAACCCTACTTCCAGACATATGAGAGGCTCAGATAAGTACTTTGAAAACCATAATCCACTATGCAGATGTTATTTAACATTATTATGAGGTCTTATCAGCTGAGAAAATCCATGGGACTATTTCAGAACTGCTTAGGATATCAAGAAGTTGGAAGAAGGAAAGTTCTTAATACTCTCCACTTTTTCACTCATTTATCACTGTTTTCTTTTAAAATTTGTATCTACCTATTCCACAGCTACAAATTCAGCCAACCTTCGATAGCATGTAGTTAGGGCTACCATGTTTGTGTCTATGTTGAACATGTACAGGTTTGTTCTGTTGTTATTTCTAATAAGTATAGTATAGCTGTTTACGTAACATCTACATTGTATTTGGCATTTTAAGTAATCTCAGATAATTTAAAGACTAAGAGAGGATTTGCGTAGGTTATATGTAAACATTATTCTATTTTATATAAGGGACTTGCATATCCTTGGATTTTGGTATCTGGGGGGCTGGGAGTTGGGGGAGGAGGGCCCAGGAAACCAGTCCCCCATGGATACCAAGAGACAACTGTATTCATATAGACAAAAGAATTATATACCATATGTATGTATGAAAATTGAAACAAATACTGATTTTATGCTCTCAGACTTAAAAAAGAGAATATTGCCAATACCTTTGAAACTCCCTATGTGTCCCACCCCAGTCATCTCCCTCAAAAAATGGGTGAACAACGATTGTGAACTGTTTGCATGTCTTTCCCTTGTCTTTAGTTGCACTGCACTTGCGTGTATGCCTAAACAATGTGTTGCACTGGGTGAGGTTTTGGCTCTCAAGTTATGTGGCATATTCCCATGTCCTTATACTATCCACTCTACTCTTTTTCCCCCTGAGTGGCAGGGAGACCCCTGCCAGGAAAACACATTACTTCTGTTATTCAAAAGACCTTGTGAAGAGAGATTTTAGAAAAGGATCAGTTGTAGTGTTTACATGAGCAATGAGTAGGTGTCAATGACTAGCAGGAGAAAAAGACTAAAAACAAGTGGAGGCAGATTAGAATATCATAGTAAGGAGTTTGGGCTTTTCTTGCAAGCCTTTGGAAGCAAGGACTTGAAGAAGGGAGTGACAACTGTTAACTGCTGCAAAGAAGATGAGATGGGAAACCAGAAAGAATTGGGGAAACCCCTAGCTGGAGCAGGGATGTGGGTGTGGCTAGAGGGCTGTCCAGGGCAACATTGGGACAGCACTTAGCAACTGGATGCATGTGGGAAATGCTGGAGAAAGAGGAGTTGGTACTGACTGAAAGATCAAAGTTTACCTGAATGGAAGTGTTCGTGATAGAGTTGAGAACCAAGCTGATTAGAACAGACTCAAACGCCACGGGTCATCTCTGTGCCATTGTCCAAAAAATGATGATTGATTCCAGCCTTTCTCTCAGGAAAGGAATCAAGGGTATGCCGATCTACATTTAATACTTTAAAGAGTTGTAAGTTTTTTATGTATTAAATGTTATCTTTTGTTAAATGACTCCATCTGCGAGTTACAACTTCCCTAACTTTCAGTTTCTCATATATAAAATGAGTGACTGGAACAGGATGGTCTCTAAGGCCCTTTCAATTTTTGTGATTATGCAATTCTCGGAACATTGCCCAGAATAGTAAACAGTAGCAAATGAAATTCATGAGCTTGAGAAACAGAACAAAACCCTAATGCCTGTTCTAGTGTGAACTGGGCACTGTGGCCACACCCTTGGCTCCTCAGAGTCTCTTCCTGCTGAAAACTGAGTGTGATAAAATGTCACAGGCCTGCTGTCCATCTGGCTGTACATGAAAATGCCCAGCTCAGTGCCTGGCATGTTGTAGGGACAGGGTAAAGGTTGATTTCCTCCCTCTCTTCCTCCCTTCCTCCTTTTGTTACTAAAGGGAGAGGGTTAGTCTGGCTCCCCAACTGTGCTGGGGTGAAACCTCTTCTGCAGACTCTTTTGAGGTACCCCAAAGCAACTACTGTACCAGAGAAATTATTTTCATAAGTCTTTTTCAAAGACACAAGACCCCAAAGCACAGGACCTGACTTTGAGCAAAGCACAAGTGGCACGGAGACCCCTGGCAGCAGGTCTGTCGTTTCCCTTCCAACTGGACAGTCTCATCCCAGATACCACAACCAGGAACTGTGTAGTGTGAGAAGAATCCACCACATTTCCTCTGCATAAAAGAGCAGCAGACACATTTGCTCATTATCTTTAAGGGACGCAGTGAGTCAAACTGAGACTTAGCCCTATTTACCCAGTGCTTTACCTTTGCAGTGCTGAGAACTGAAACTAAAGCTCCCTGTTGGTTAAAGTTCTACTATTCAAAGTCAAAGACAGCCTGAACTCTGCAAACCAGCTCCTGCCACCTGATCCCACTCTTTGAGTTTATCGGCATCCTCAGCAGGAAAAGACAAGGAGTAGTCCTTTCTCCTTCTGTGAATACTGGAATGTTACTTTTTCCTGGAAACTAGGGCCCCTATTCATCTCCTGCAGATCTCAACTCTGGAAAGATAGAAAAAGAAAGTTTGGGATCCCTGGCTTACGAAATTTGAATGCCACTTTAACTTGACATGATGTTTGGTTAGGGGCTTCAAGTTGCACAATTTTTCAAGATCAAGAAATCCTCTTGATCTTATTCCAACATTGTGCAATGTTTCTATATTGAGTAATTTGTTTGGGGGGAGAACAGACTAATAATCCTATGGCCTGGGTGGAGGTGCCATGTAGCGACCTTCTTATTTGTTGAAGGAGAGTCCTTGAAGTACACTCTATGTACCTATATATGTATGTATTGGTTATTTGTAATCTGAAATTTGTAGCTACTTCTCTAAGCACCTAAGATACATTAGGGAACAAAACAGAAAGTGATGCTCTTTTTTTAAACCTACATTTTAGTGGAGTAAGATAATTTATGGAAAATAAATCAGGTAATGATAAAGTATGATCTAAGCACAGAACTACCACAGAACTATCAATAAGCACATTCATATAGATCATCTTGGGACTGTCATCAAGGAAGCTGAATGCTTGAGGAAACTTTGAAGGCATTTTCTGGTGAGTCCTCAGGTAGCTGTGGTGACTTTAAAGTTTCCAGAAAACATAGAAAAAAGGGTAAGAGTAAGCCAGCAAAAGAACAAAATAACCACAGAAGCTGAACCTGAAAAGCAGCCCTTCTCTATAGTGGAGTACTGGAGCTGGCCTTTGATTTAAAGCTGATCCTTGCTCCTTTAAGTAGCTTCCTTTAGTTCCAGCCATCTCTGCAAAATGAATGATCATCACCAATGGAATTTTCCATCACCAATGGAAAATTAATTACCAATTAATTGGTTACTATTGAATTGCTGGCACTCCTCAGTTATCTGCAACTCCTCAGAACAATCCTTACTACTTTAGTGAAGAAAAACTTCTCATTAGATATTATAATAACACTTACTAATATGTCAAAATAAAACTAAAACATTTTATTAACTCTAAGAGTCTTTAGGTTTAGCATCTCTAAGGCTCTCAGGGCCCAGTAGACTCTAGTGGAGGTTATTGGTGCTTCAGTGGTAGATGTGGTGTGGTAACAACATACATCTGAAAGGATGTGAATCATATGCAATGTTGTAAACCAATATTACCTCAAAAAAAAAAGGATACAATTTAAAAATAAATTGATAAAATGAAGATATAACTTGACCTTAAGTAGCAAGGTAATTTTGCATATGGATAACTAAATTTCATTTTGTTCTTAAACAGTAAGTTGGTTTGAAATATACTGTAATTTCTGAATATTATAAATGAAATGGGACAATAATAGAGAATTTCTAGTCTTCAAATAACATTCCTGGACTAGTAGCAGCATATAATAATACTTAAAAATGAAGTTTTTCTCTCATACATTCCCAGTTAAGCTCTATTCCTCATTATGTCCTCCTATCTCCCTGTTATCTGCCCTCGAATTCACCACATTGCAACTATCTTATCAGAACAGTCAGGTCAGATACTCTGTTTGTTCCTTATAAACTCTGTTAACTTATAAATCCTTATTAATTGCTCCTATCCCTGAAAAAAATAACTTTCGTAATATTGCTTTGTCTCTAAACTCATTCCCCATCTACCCATAATTGATTCACTTACTTGTTCATTCATTCAGTTAATATTTATTAGAGATCAACCGTATGTGGTATTTCATCTATCAGCAATACAGTGGGAAACAAGCAGCAGTCACTTGGGAGAAGTTTCACTCAGTAATACATCATGTGATCAAATATCAGTTGTAACTGTAATGTGAGGTATGACATACCTGCATAAGGTATAATAACAGTCTATAATAGAAGAAATTGACCTAGATATGGGGTCAAGGCAGGCCTCCTGAGAATTTGATGACAAGCTGAGATCTGAGGAAGCATTGGTGTTAAGAAGGTAAAGGGAAGAGGAAGGAGCATTCCAGGCAGCAGGAATAGCGTATTAAGGGCCTGTGATGGGAGGACACATGGCATATTTGGAGAACTGAAATACCAGTTTACTGGAGCACAGAGAACAAAGAACACAGTGTAGAAAGAATATGGGGAAGTTGAGTAGGATCCAAAGGATAGAGGACCCAACAGTTCATGTTAAAAATTTTATGCTTTATCATAAGAGCAATGAGCAAAAAGTAAGTGTTTTAAACATGAGGAGACTTAAGTTTTTAAAATAAAATTTGGGTACAGTATAGAGATTGACTCTAGAAAGAGATTGGATATGGTAGGTCCCGTTAGGAAGCCATTATAGTAGTCTAGGAAAAAGTTTGGAATAAAGATTGACACAGCTGAGAGAGAGAAAATTGGGTGGATCCAGGAGAGCAATTCATGGAAATTAGTCATAGATTACATATGGGGAAGAATCAGGAATGACAGACTTTGTGCACTTGGAAGACCAGGCACTAGAGTGCATTGTATCATGACAGGAATCAAGGGGAAAGATTGTGGTTTCTACTATGGTCATGTTGAGCCTGAGGCCTTTGAGACATCTGAGTGCAGATTTAATAGATGGTTTGATATATACACAGTTCAGAGGAGAATGGTGGCCTGGAGTTACAAATATGTTTATGAACTAAGTAGTAGTAGATAGCGTGGAAGAGACTGAGACTGAATGGCTTGGTGGGTTTGCGGGAGTGTGAACAGTGGGCAGAGGAGTGGTGCTAGGATGGAGCCTTAGAAACCCTAAGATTGATAGGCAGGCATCGTTGGTCCTACAAAGGAGACATAAATGCTGCAATGAAAATGAGAAGCATAAGGAAAAGCAGACGATTAAAGTAGCATGGTGAAGGGAGGGGTCTATAGTGCTTAACTGTCATGTACTACTGAACAATATTTTTAAAAATAATTATACTGGAAGCTGAACCTAGAGGATAAATACCTGATTGAGTGGTAGTTGTCTTTTAGTTAGCTGGTTACTTGAGGCATTTGATATACAACTTTCCCCATAATAATGACAACTACTTAAGTGATGTTCTCTGAGTGCTGGTTTTACTCCAAGAGATTTCTATAAACTGATTCTTTTCATCTTTACAATAACTCTGTAAAGTAGATATATTTATATAGTTCTCTTCTGCAGATGGGGGGAGGGCTGAGACAGAAGGAGCATGAATTTCATAAACACAGATGGATTATAGGAATTACTAAAAGTGAATTAACAATTAAGGACCAGGATTCAATGCAGGCGTTTGTCTCTGCTGTCTTGGATCTGCTTGGATCCGATGTGCTCTACTGTTCTCCATCACTTATCTGTCAGTCACCACTCCTTGCCACCTCACTGCACACAAGGTATACATTTAAAAGTATAATGTCCTGCTCTGACTCTAACATTTATATTCTTCCTGTTGAAATTCATCTCATTGGACTTGTCTGCTAGAAGGATTACCTCTATGTCAAGGACTGAGATATTTACAGTTTTGTTTTTGCTAGTAGTGCCAGGAAAGTTTCATCTTTATATATGCACATATTCAACCATGGTACAAACTGTATCGGAAGGCTTACCCCCAGTTTACAGTCTGTATCTCCAGAGGACAGTGTCTAGCAATACTAGCACCATATAGGTCACTAGAAATATTCCTGCCTGTCTGGTCCTGTTAGCACAGTTATTTTTGCCACTCCCCTCCAAGCCCTGAAAAGACACACTGAAAAGCTTCTGACCAGCATGCTCACATCTGGACTCTCAGTAATTCTATTACCATATTTTATTCCAGACACTTTTGAGAAATTCATCGGGCTGTGAAGCACGCAGTGATGAATATCGAACGGAGTTTACCACAGCTTTGCAACGTGTTGACTTATTCATGGGCCAATTTAACCAAATCCTCCTAACATCTATTTCCACCTTCATTAAAGGAGACCTCACCATCGCTAATCTTGGGACATCAGAGGGTCGCTTTATGCAGGTAAATGCTGTCTGAGAGTGACTGTGTTTGTTTTATCTGGTATTATGCAGCTCATTTGTTTTTGTTCTTGCATCAAAATGTTTGCAAATAATGTAAAGTGAAAAATCACAGTAGAAGCTAGAGACACAGACTGAAAGCAGAACAATGAAGCCTGATCCATTTTTATGAAGAGCATGGCCTATTTTTGTTAAAGTCTTGAAGCTTTCAGTTTAAATGTGGTTGCTTTAATTTTCTTGCCCAGAACAGTTTGAGTTTGGTTTTTTTTTTTTCCCATTCATGATTTCTATCATATAATTGGAAAATAAAATGAAACAATTAAAGCATTTCCAGGAGTTGTTTTCCTGTTTCAAGGGAAGATGTGGATCAAAGGACAGTTACTGTGTGAGCTGAGTATCTCCATGAGAAGAAACATTCACATCATTGAGAAGTATTGGCATGAGTTAGGAGGGGATATTATCATCAAAATCCCATTGTAACTTCTCCAGCTATCCTGATTCTGCAGAATGGTGGGGTCAGACACAAAGAAGTTCAAATACTGAAAATTTCTATATTTTACTAAGAAATACTTTAATGGACAGCAGTTCACACTTCAGACTTTATCTGAGATATTGTGTTTCCTAGATACAAGAATCATAGCACTCTGCGGAAATTAAAATGCTCTTGTGTTGGCTGTTTTACTGCTTTAATAGTTGTTGGGTAATGTTTTTAACATGCGTTCATTGGTGAATTCTTGATTAATGCAGAGCAACAATAGCATCTATGAAGTGTTAGATTTCTACAGATACTAGAAATGTCTTTTAAAGAGAGATGCTAATTTCATAATCATCTGATCTAATTAACACCTAGTCAGACAATGATTTCAGTAAACCAGTTGAGAATGATGTTTTCCTATGACTTGCCAATCTGCACTTCTTCTGTTTGTATTCTTTTACAAAACATTTTTTTAAATTACCACTGTTTTTTTAGCAGTCTGAGTAGTGATCATTGCCATATTTTAAAAACTGTAAATCATGCTTTTCTTGTACTACTGGGCATGGTGGAATTTTTTCAGTCATAGAACATGTAAATAAAACCTTCCTAGCTCAAAACTAATCACGCAGATCCTGTCATCTAAATGTTCCCACACTTAATCTCTCCTCCCATTGCCTCACAGTTAAATACACTTTTTCAACCCCTCTTCCCTCTCTCCCAACCCAGTGTTCTTATTTACCCACCCCAGACCATTTAATTCTGTCCTTAACTTCTCAAAATCTGAAGGAGGAATGCCCAGCGCCGCCCCCCCTTCCCCCAACGAGACAGGTACTAGAACATATTTGAGATACGGTGTTTCTGTTATCCTTGAGAAATGTGTAGTATTGCGTTGTGTTCAGATGTGTTTTTAATTTATATTGATGTCATTCTATAGAAGTACAAAAGTTTTGAAAGATGAGAGATGCTAGCTTCTATTATATTCCTAATGTGCTAACTATGTAGAGTTGCTTTTCTTTTATCTTTATTTTTGCTTTTTTTATAAACCAACTATTACCTCACCAATCCAGTTTCATATTAATAAGCTTTCTACGCTCCCTTTAAGTCTGACAGTTTTTGACATCAAAAGATTCCTGGCCTACTTTCAGACTCTAAAGTCTAGTAAAACTCTTGTGTTTAGATAGATTGCCTATTATCTGTCTGCCTATTGAGTAAGTTCTATGGGGCAGATCCCAACACCCAGGTTTAGCTAACAATATTATATGCATCATTCCATTATAACAAATGCTGTGGCAAATGTTTTATTCTTGTCTTCCAACATTTCCATAAAAGGAGCTATGCAATTGCCTATGCATCATAAAGATAAAAAGATAAAAATAAGTGGATGTTTATTTTAAGAAAAGTACTGATATCAGTAATTTTTTTAAATAAAATAACTCTTAATTCATTAGATATGTATTGAAACCCTACTGCCTTTGCTTTACTAAGCAAATAAGTGATTATTATTATAGAAACTACATTTAAGGAATTAAATTTTAGTAGGGGACATAAAAACATGTACATGATAATAAGACACAAAGACATACAAAGGGCTGTTGAGACCCATAGAGAATCTACTTCTCTGACAGTTGGCTAAGAGAATTCCATTCAGTTGAATTTTATGTAAATAAACCTAAAGTATTTGAGGGATGAAAGAATCAGATTGCTGAAGTCCAGTTGTTTACAGCAAACAATGGTGGGGGCGGAGCCAGGAGTGCAGCTGAAAAGTGGGGACTTACTAGCTTAATCATCAAGCACTACCTACCTACCAAGTTCCATAAGTGTTTTGACTATGTTAAAGTGCTAAATATGTGGCCAGACCTTAGTTTCTACAACTAGTGTTTTAATAAATACTATGGAGTTTCTGTTACAAAATAGAATGAATGTAATTTTTTTTCCAAAGACAGCTGCCATGCTTGAAAAGGAACAGAAAAATGATTTTACTTCCTTCCTACCCAAAAGCCTTAAGGCAAACTTGCTTTGCAAAAATTTTCTCCCAAGAGTTTGCAGCTGTTTCTGCCTTTCCTATTGTGCAGCTCTGACTGGGAACATTAGCTACAGCCCCAGCTGTTGGGTGCAAAGTGAATCAGGTATTTCACAGTGGTTATTTGATTAGGAAGAATTATATTGTTTAGCTAACAATATTATATGTATGACAGAAAAGATGTTTTTGACATGTTTCCAACATTTAAACGTGTGTAACTTATCTCATACAGGTGCAGCTATGTCTGAACATCCTGATATGTATATGTATTGGAGTCTATCTATGGGGCCATGTCAGTGGAAACTCAGATTTCAAAAACAGTTTTTATTTGTGTGGTCACTCTCTTGGGATGCTTTGAAGTAAAATAATATGATAAGCAATGTTTGAGATAGTATAAGTAAACAGTAAAAACACGCCTTACAAATTTTGAGGGGGAGGAGATGTCAAAAAGTAGGAGACTAGAAACATTACCACAGTGTGCAGGGCTATGTGGGAGAGAGAAGAGGGAGACTCGTGAAGATCACAGGACTAATCACAGAGATTGCCCACGTCTCCCCTCTGAGCTCCTCGTCTAATCTACATCCAAAAACAATGCTTGCTTGATTTTTTTTCTAACAGCACTTGTATAAGTCCTTTAATCTCTAGATGCAAGGCATTGCTATTAAAATATTTGTGCATGACTGTCAGGCACGGGAGAGTGAGTAGCTCAGGGATAGATGGGAAGTGGGGAAACACTTTCAAGACTTGATTCAAATTCAGCTCCACAAACATCCATTGGGCAGCTTCCTTGCTCGTGTACACGGCCACTCTCTGGGTACTGTCTCAGTGTCCTTAGACTCTTTGGCATCCTTCTTGCTTTTTTTCCTATGCTTTCCCTTCTTTCCAATTCCTTGGTGCTGTTACCACTCATCATCCCTTTTCCTTTAACTGGACTAGTTGGACCTTGAGCAATAAACTTAAAGAGGTAGGAAACACCTCGAAAGACAATATTTGCTAGATCATTACTTATGATTAGTATCCAGCAGAGACACAGCCAAATGAATCTTGAACATCTCTTTTTACCTGTCTCCTTTAAAAAATGCTCAGATAAAAGTAACATCTGTCCTTTTTTTAATGTATACATCATTAATTGTGTTACAGTCTTAAAGAATGGTAACATTGGTATATTTCTTTTAAAGAAAATCTATTCATGAGTTCTGAAATTTCTTTTGTACAAAAAAAAAAGAACCGGTAGTAAATAATAACTTCACTTATGTCCATAACTTAAGAATAAGCCTAGTTCATTTATATTCTCCTAAAATGAATGAATGCATTCTCTTGAAGTACATTTATTTTATACATATGCATGGAAATTTAAAACATTATAATATAATTCTAAACCATGAGAAAAAAAATTTTTTTTATACATACAAGCTGGGGTACAGGCCAGAGGCAGGGGGCGGCGAGAGGGTTCACCAGAGCCAGAGCGGGGAGCAGAACAGGCAGATCAGAAATACACTGCTGAGGGGAGCAGCGGGCAAGGCAGGAGAGGTCTGCTGCGCCATGTGGGATTCTCCCTGGCCGGGCGTGGAACTCGCGTCGCCGAGACGCTGCCGACAGCTCCACAGCACAGTGCTTAACCGCTGCGCCACCGGGGAGGCCCCATGAGAAAATTTTAAGCTTTGTTTGTAGGGCCAGGGAAGATTGATAGCAAATAGAAACTCAGATTTCCTGTCTGGGTGCTTATTTGAAAAAGTGCAGAGACATGAAATATATGTGTGTGTGCATGCATATATGTGTTTAAACATACATATCAGTTGCTTCTTGAACCTTTATCTCTTTAGAAATTCAAAACAGATACTCTGTATAGACTGACTAATCCTAGTCATTTATAATATTGGTTTTATAGTGGTTATTTTTGAATTTTTACAAATTTACTAGCTTATTTTGTTCTTAGATGTGTGAAATTTTTTGTAAAGTTCTCTAGTCATTCATTTAACTCACTTTGGCTCATTTCACAAAACTGAAATACACCACTATTATAATAATAAGGAAAATTGTTTTCCTTTTTGAATATGCCTGACCTTTGTATTGTCAAGGTAGTATAGAAGCACTGGTGCCCATTTACCAAAAAGAGCAAAAGAAAGAAAAGTGTAAAACTTCATTTAATTCAACTTTTGCCACCTGGTACGTTGTCTGACTCTTAATTTTGAGCCATCAGTATCAATCAGCAATTTCTACTTCTTACCATGTTTCATTATTTTTCCCAGAGAGCTAGATGCTTACCTTGATTGAACCAAATAACTCTACTCTTTATATCTGATTTCTTTCTAAACAAACACCAATTTCTCTCTCATTCTCAAGTAGTTAGCAAACCTAAAGCAGGTGTCTTAGTCAGTTGTTGCTCTTGCAACAAATTACCACAGACTGGGTGGCTTAAACAACACATTTATTTCTCGCAGTTTCAGCATCTGGGAGATCCAAAATCAGAGTGCTGGCAGACCTGGGTCTAGTAAACTCCTTTCTGGGTCATAGACAGCCGTCTTCCTACTGTGTCCTCACATGGTGGGCAAGAGAGGGCTCTGGGATCCCTTTTATTAGGCACTAATCTTACTTGCAAAAATTTCTGTTGTCATGATTTAATCACCTCCCAAAGGCTTTCATTCCTAATGCTATCAGTAGGGTTAAGATTGCAACATATGAATTTTAAGGAACACAAACATTTAGTTCACTGCAGAAGCCAAGAAACAAGAGGCATCAAAAACCATACCTTGGGGCCTCCTTAGTGGCTCAGCCTATGAAGCTATCTGCAGCCACTGCAGCTAGATTTTGAGTTTGATCCAGGCCAGGGAGCTTCCCACATGGTGCAGCAGACCTCTCCTGCCTCGCCCTCTGCTCTCCTCAACATTGTATTTCAGTCAATCTGCCTGTTCTGCTCCCCACTCTGTCTCTGGTGAATCCTCTCACCACCCTGCATCTCTGGCCTACATCCCAGTTCTTGTATGCATAAATAAATAAAACTTAAAAAAAAAATACCTTGAAAATGGGGACCAAACATTTGAAGGTTATCTAAATAACTAAAACACCTAATAACCTCATCCCTTCATCAAGGCTTCAGTGAACTTCTTATTTCAGTCTATTCATATATTTAGGCAATATATATATACTTTTGGAACCTACTGTATTCCTAACTCTGTACCAGGAACTGTAGGGAAAGCAGACCCACTCTCTGGATCAGTAAGGTACAACAATCAGTAAGGTACCCAGTACAACCCAGTCTGCTTATTAAGTGTCACCACTTTCACTCATTTTTTTCCTCCTACCTCACATTTTTCTCATTTAATCTCAAACTAATAATTTATATCATCTTTCCCTAAAAACAGTTTTCCTTATTCATTAACAGAAACCCATTATTTTTAACTTTTAAATTAAAAATGTAGATGATATCAAAGGTCCCATTCAGTTCTGTTTGCCTAGAAATAGAACTGTATATTTTCTTATAAGAGGAAAATTCATTTTGATCATCAAAAACATTATATTTTTTGTCGTCTTCTTGGTTACTTTTAATCTACGTTTCTAAGAGAGTGAACCATTTATAGCAATGTCTAATATACTATTTGAACCCAGAATACCCATATGAAGAACTGTATTACATGTATTTTAAAAATGTGTCACCTGGTTCAGATGCATTGAGTGGCCACTGAGAATATCACATGGCGTTCTTGCCCTTAGAATTGAATCCCGAAACAATGCATCACTCCAAGTGCACCACCAACAAGAATTCCAGCATTTCTCCAAGAATATTAAGGGATATATTATAATATATGCTAATTAACTCAAATTAAGTCCACAGTCTAGCTGTTCTCTCAAACTACCCTACGTCTTCCAGGGGCACCTCCATCCATGTCACCCCTTGGCCACCCCCACCACATATACTCTACCCCTCCCATGTGTCATGCTTCCAACCCTTTGTCTCTCCTACCACGTGCAGCTCCTGAGGAGGGTGCTGCATCTCCCACTCTGACTACCCTAGTGAGAAACATATTTGTTCCTTCTATCCCTTCCCCATCTCCAGACTCTCTGGGACCTGTTTTTACAAAAGTCCAAACTGTCCACAAGGGGATGTTCTTCAGAAAAGGTTAGGAGACTGAGCTGGTAATGCCCAAGTATTCAGTATCAGCCAGGAGGAGTGAGTTGAAAGCTGTGAATCTCCACAAGTAAATTTACCTTACACTTAACTTACGAGAACATTTGGAAGAGAAATGTGAATCAAAACCACAATAAGTGCCACTTCAGGCCCACTAGGATAACTATAATCACAAAAATGAAAAATCACAAGTGTCAGTGAGTATGTTAAGAAATTAGAACCCTCATACATTGATTGTGGAATGTAGAATTGTACAGCTGCTACAGAGACTGTACTGGCAGCTCCTTGGAGGTTAAACATAGAGTTACTGTAAGAGCCAGCAGTTTCACTCAGGTATTACCGAAAGGAAATTAAAATAGATGTTCACTCAAAAAGCTGTACATGAATGTTCATAAAAGCATTTTTCACAATAGCCAAAGAGTGAAAATTATCCAAATGTCCATCAACTGATGAGTTGATAAATAAAATAGGTATATCTATGTGATGGAATATTATTCAGAAATAAAAAGGAATGAAGCACTGATATCTTTCCAACATGAATAAACCTTGAAAACATTATGTTAAGTGAAAGACGTGAGTCACAAAAGGCCAAATATTATAGGATTTCATTTATATGAAATATCCAGAATAGAGGAATCAATAGAGGAAAAAAGTAGGTTGTCAGGGACATGTGGGGGGGTATATGGGATGGGGAGGATGAAGCTAACAGTGTGGAGTTTCTGTTTGAGATAATGAAAATGTTCCAAAACTGGTTATGGTGATGGTTGTACAAGTATGTGAATATACTGAGTTATCCGCTTAAAAAAAAATAGAAAAAGTAGACAGCAAGCCACATGGAAATGTCCTATGTTAAATTGCATTCATCATTCTTAAAGAAAACTAAATTCTAAAATATTGTAGTCAAAAATAAAATGTTCAGCAAGGGGATTTTGCCTTCATGTGTTTGTGGATATATCACACAAAATTTCTTTGCTCACGTTTGTGAATTCTGAAACCTAGTCACAAAGTTTTATTTTTATATGTACATACATTTCTCTCCATGTCTTTTCCCAGATAATTTGAGATCATAACCAGTAAGTCTAGAAAATTCAGATGCCTCCCTTTTCCCCTGTCTCAAAACATACTAGTCTTGTATTTTCAAGAGGATTAAAGAAATTTTGAAACGTCCATGCTAAGGATTAGTTATTTCCACAGTAGAAACTCAGAAGATAGTTTCCAGTCTTCTGTTTCATGCTGATTGTTCTAAGATTGCCAGGTGATCTTAGAATAATTAAATTTAGATGCTAGGTTCAGTTCTGTCCCTAAAAATATCTCCGTGACAACCAAAAGGAACTCTCAATTTCCTGCAAATATTGCTTCAGGGTTATTTTGAGAGTTAAAATGGTTATTCAATTATTCAAAATTCCAGCAATAAGAGAAAATGAAGAATTAACTACAGAAAGGCATTCTTGGCCTCTTACAGTAGTAGGTATCCCTGCAGAGAAAGGGCTAATGATCAACTAAAAAGATATTTGCATTTGTAATATGACCTCTGCTCAGAATTCCAAAGGACATCTCACTTTTTCACATAGCCTTCCTGTCTTTTCTGGTGTGTCCTATTTTCTGCATCAAGCCAGTCTCATCTTAGCTCATAATCAAAAGTAGAACTTGCTAGCTGTGCTGGTAACATTTGTTCTGTGCCATCAAAAACCATTTAGATGTGGAGCTTTTCTCCTTAGGCATACTTAACTTGTGCAGCCAAGATTACAGAAACAAGGAATATTTGGCAAGACAAATAAATTGTGAAACTTGTCTTAATGGTTTGACTCATGAATGGCTCTTGGGAGCTCAGAGTTGAAGCTTTTTATTAGTATTTACTCTGGTCCTCCAAGAGAGTAGCAGTTGAGTGTTTAAGGAGAGGTCAAGCACATGGATTCTGGCATTAGATAAAATGCTTTGGAAACCTGACTGGTACTTTCTGGCTAAAATTATTTGTCCTATTTTCTTTTATGGAAAATAATAGTACCCACCTTGAAGGAATATTGTATGGAGTAAATAAATGAAGTAATTGAAGTAATCATTGAAAGCACTTAAGCACAATCTCTGATTCACTTCTCTACTATGAAAGTACCATTTCTAAGTTGTTTCCCAGACAAAAAGTCTTAACAAGGAATGTACCATATCCAATTTATACAAGTTCCAGAGGTACAAAGAGCTTTATGAAAAAAGAAAAACTGGGCCTCCCTGGTGGCACAATGGGTTAAGTCTCAGCCTATGAAGCTATATGCAGCCACTGCAGCTCCAGTTCTATCACAGCCCAGGGAGATTCCCACATGGCGCAGCAGACCTCTCCTGCCTCCCCCGCTGCTCCCCTCAGCAGTGTACTTCGGTTGATCCGCCTGTTCTGCTTTCCACTCTGTCTCTGGTGAATCCTATCACCACCCCACACCTCTGGCCTATACCCCAGTTCTTGTATGCATAAATAAATAAATCTTTAAAAGAGAGAGAGAAAAAAACCATTAATCTTTCCTGGGAAATGAATATTTAGCTTCAGGTATTTGATAAAGTCACAGATGATGACCTAGAAGAGATTGCTTATTATAGATAGGGGAAATGCCACTAAAGAGAGGGAAAAGATAGAGGAAAAAGCACTAGGAGGTAATAGTTATGTAGTGGGTATGAATTGAATGGAAGCTACTCAAAATTCAGATATCCATTGACAAGTTCATAAGGAGAGTAATCTTCAATGACAAGGAAAGCACAAAATGAGGTAGAAAACAGTCAGAGTATTATAAGAGGTTTTTGTTTTGGTTTGGTTTTGAATTGTGTGACGTTTGAAGCAACAATCAGAGAAATACAGGGAAAAATGGTTGGGGGTGGGTAGGAGATGAGAGAACAAAAGGTAGTGACCACCAAAAGAAAGTTAAAATTGAAATATTGGACTGATATTGGACAGAGATTTTAGAAATCTAAGTCCTAATATTCTTCTTGTAACCAACTCGCAGAGGGAGAGGTAGAATTAGTAATTAAATTTCTTTTTAGTTTGCCTGCAAAAGTCAAATGTACTGACTTAGCCTAAATTTAGGAATAACAACAGTTTCCATCCTTTCTCATTCTGACCAAATGACCTTTGATCTATCATTAGTCTTCTTTGCAAATATAGCCACCCTACTTAATGGAGATGCTTTGAAAAGTGTTCAGTTTGCAGTAGAACAAATATTAGGACAGAAATGTCATGGTGTTTAACTTTTATGGCACTATGTGAGCTTGGTTAGTTTTCCTATCAACAGTCTACTCTCTGGAAGCAAATTAAGCACTTTAGGAATCTTCCCAAATTGTTTCAGTCAACTTGACTCCTTTATTCTGCTGAAGAAAACATTTTACTACTGATTCCCTAGAATATTTATATGTTGTGTATGAATTTTTTAGGGTACCAAGCAATTAATTACTTCTGTAATTTTCATTCCCATTTCACAGATGAAAAAGCTATAGTAGAGGAAATAGTTATTTAATTCTAATTTCACAGGAACCCTTGTTCATCCTGTGATTTCATATCTATGGCAAATAAATACACTCACAAAACAAATGTAGATGGGTCTTTGGGATGTCATACAATTTCACAAAATCAATTTCAAACCCAGAGCTGTGTTCAGCCTCCTGTACCATCATATATGTGGTCTTATAACCTATTTAAGAAACAAAGTCTCTCTGAGTGTCCCTAAACTCTGCTAAAATCTGATTATTCATCTCAAATAGCCACCCTGATTTTATCCCTAGACTTTTTTATTTCCAGGTTCGAGCAACCCATGGGCAGATGAAAAATATATAACTGGGAAACATACCAAATCAGAAATAACTGAAAACAAGAATGACAGCAGTCATCAAAGCTCATGCACAAGGCATTGTTCAAAGCATCAGGCCTTATTAAACAGCCAGGCCAAGAAGCAGAATTCTAGTTATAATCCAAGTAATAATATATGGTGGAACAATGGTTTATAAAAAATTATAATACATCTGTGCCTCCCTGGTGGTGCAGCGGTTAGGTGCTACGCTGTGGAGCTGTCGGCAGCAGTGAAGCAAGTTCAACGCTTGGCAGGGGAGATGGCGCTGCAGACTTCTCCTGCCTCACCCGCTGCTCCCCTCAGCAGTTTATTTCCGCCCATCTGCCTGTTCTGCTCCCCACTCTGTCTCTGGTGAACCCTCTCACCACCCCACACCTCTGGCCTGTACCCCAGCTTAAATGCATAAATAAATAAATCTTTAAAAAAATTATACATCATTTCAGAATAGCTGAGGGCCTATCTTGACCTCAGAAGATCTATAAATAAATAACTTAAGAGTAACAAGGCTGGATCCACATCTCCAGTGTTCCTCATCTGCTGTCCTTTCCATTACATCAAGGGAAGCTGCCACGCAGGGAGTGTCACAAGAAGAGATTGAAAAATAGTCCAGACTCCTTATAGTGTAAGTGACATCTTCTGTTCTGGAAGCATTTTGGCTCCTGCAGTTCCCAATACAATCGTGAGGATTTGTCTGCATGTGCTGGCTGATTGACTGGAAGATCTTCTTCCCTAGAAACCATTAAAAGATCAGGGACGAAAGTCTGTCTGTATGAAGTGTCTGCAAGGAAGGAGATTAGAAGGTGTCAGATTAATTTACAGTGAGATAAACTGTTGGCCCTTTATTTCAAACACGCACAAGCTTTTATTATCTGTCATTACTATCATTGTCCTCATTTCCCACTTATATTTAAACTGAACTTGTTGGAATTTTCTGTTTTGTTTCTCAGGTTGTAGTTTCTCGTTCAGGATCAACCCCCCATGTGAATTTTCATCTGGATTCCCACCCTGTATCTCCAGAAGTGATTGTGGAACACCCACTAAACCAAAATGGCTATACACTGGTTATCACTGGGAAGAAGGTAAGCCCTGACCCATGGAGGCAGTTCTTCCTGAAGGATTATTTTCAGCCAGTGTCTTCCTTTTAACTTTTTCTTCATCTTGGATTCACTTCTCCATCAAGTTTTTTCTTGAATGTTCCAGAGATCTTCTGAAATCAAACTAAATTTTTGTGCAGGGATAATTGAACCTAAGGCAGACCCTCTTCATAATGTGGAATTCTCATTTTGTCCTGTATTTCTCAAAGAGAAAAGCAAACATGCACAATGAGAATTACAGATCTAATGGCAGAGCTCTAGTGCAGACAGATAAATCCTGAAATGTACGTTGGAATCTGACACCAACCAGTAATCCTTTTTCTTTGCAAGAAGGAGGTGAAGCTTGATGCCAGATAATATGTAAACTTAGAATTTCCCAGGGGTTCAAGTCTGTTTTCCAGCAGCTTCAATTATACTCTTATTATTTTAAAATCATCAGACAGAACAAACTGTCCTTACCAAAATGAACCTCTAACACTGCATGATAATGCTTGTGTTCACTAGACCATAATGTGAGCTCTTACCACATATGTGCCAACAATGGAGGGTAGGCAACGATGTGATTTTTATTGCAATCACTTAATCAATATTGCATGATTTGTACACATAAGTGCTATCTCTAGTAAACTCTGTCAAATTATATTTACATGTATCTGGTGTATTTAGTCTTTATAAAATAAGCAAACACAAAACCCCATGGACACTCTTCCCATCACTTCTCTTCACAGATCACCAAGATCCCACTGAATGGCTTAGGCTGTGAACATTTCCAGTCCTGCAGTCAGTGTCTCTCCGCCCCACCCTTTGTTCAGTGTGGCTGGTGCCACAATAAATGTGTCCAGTTGGAGGAATGCCCCAGTGGAGCATGGACTCAAGAGACCTGTCTGCCTATAATCTATAAGGTAGGCATCTCATCTTGGACATCTGTCACATATACATTTTAGTAAACACAAATCCCATTAATGAAAAAAAAATCAGACTATTGATTTATTCATTTAGCTGAAAGGCATCAGCCAAAGCATCTTCTCCCTCTAGGGTTTTTCTTTAAAGTGGTGTTTGGGCACATGCCCCTGAGTCTTATTACACCTGAGGTGCTTACTTCATGCTCATTAACTATATTCTCCCCCTAGAGCTATAGCTTTCCTGTAGTGTAACATGAATAAAAGAGTAGTGGCTAATAAGCAACATAGCTCCAAATTACCTTACGCTGGAACCCATCGCCTCTTGACTCACCCATTCTCTGATTCATTACAACCCACTTTATATCTGCCAGACAGAAGCCTTTACCACACAGTTCCTATTGTACAGGCAGGACAGAAGATTTCTTCCTGTCTGGCACTTAGATTGTGACTTTGTCTCATTATAACTTTAAGTAGAAGTTACTTCCCTCAGTGGTGTGGCAGGAAAGTGAATAGTCAATACCCATGAGTGACTGTGCTTCTTTTTTAAAAATGCCTAGACAAGAAATAAATCTACACTTGATGACTGCACTAATATCTACTCTCTGAGCTCTTTCATTCATTAATTCATTCCAAAAATGTTCGTGGAGAGCATATCACACAGCTGGCACTCTCCTAGACTCTAGGGAGATAGAGTCTTGAACAAGACAGAAGTGCCCTCTGCTTTTAGACCCCGTAGCTTCTAGTGGTGGGCTTCAGCCATGACATTGTACCCACATTCTGCAGCTCTCTGTTGCCTTATTTGCTGAAGCATATATCCGACATGATGAAAATCTTCTTGGCAGAGTTTTTAAATGTCTTGATCCTAATACAGTTTGCTTGAAAATACTTTCCTGATGAAGATCCAGTATGTATTTTCCTCTGCCTGCATGTAAAACAGTTGGACTTTAGTAAATGGTTCTTGTGAAAGATTCAAGTTAAAGGTCTCAGTCGCCTGGTGCAAACCCAAGTAAACAAAGCGTTCAAGTAGGAACAGGAACCAACTCCAAGCACATGACTGTTTTCATTTAGTTACGCTTTGGGGCAAGATTTGTATTGGGTGACTGGGTCTTAAATCAAATCATTTTCTGTTAGGTGTGACGTTATTATTAAGACTTAATGTTTACAGCCAGAGAACAAACTAAAGGAGAGTAAGAAAACATTTAAATCTAGGCTGTAGTATACATGCTCTCTTTTAGTTTAATATACTTTTAAAACCACATGCAATTTTATACTTTTTTAAACACAAAGTCTTAGCAACTGGAGACACTAGAAATATGAACTCAGCTATTCCATGAAAGAGATATGGGGTGTGTGTGTGTGTGTGTGTGTGTGTGTGTGTGTGTGTGTGTAATGTTTTTGCGTTTCATGTCAAAAACAGCCAAGCTACTTTTTTAAATAAAGCAGGTTGAGAACCTGTACAAATAAAACACTAAATTTTGACCAGTGTTCTTTTCTTATAAGTCATGAAAGCTATGTTAAAATGTTTATGACAGAGTAAATATTTTAGAATTTTCTGGACCCAGAGGCTCCCTCATGTTTGACTCTCCCTGCTCTCTCACCTTGCCTAACTCCCAACACTACAGTTGGCCATTTTAAAAGGTTGTGTTGCATCATGCCTGAGTCAGTGAGGCTCAGCCTGTATGGCTAAAAGGAAAGTAGTACAGCTGAGTCCATAAATCCCTTTCGGTTCATAGTTGTTAGGAAGATTTCACGCTGCACTAGACCGTGACACTTAGCATTCTTACTGTGAAAAAATAAGATAGATTCTTCATCTTTTCCTTATCTGTCTTAAACTCTACTGGCACCCAGCTAATTTATAGAGTTTTGCTTTCCAATAAATATAAATTAACCTGTTTTTCAAAGCACGTGATGTTCAATAACTAAAATTCTTTGCAATTGCACATATAAAAGACGTCAGAGTTGTTTCAAACATATTGTCTTATCTCCCACTTAAAGAGAAATGCTTGAAAAGGAAGAACACTTTCCAATGTATTCTGAATTTATTTGCATAAAATTGTCATATCTTATAGGATTGAATTCGGTCCCAGTGAAACAATAAAATGGTTTATTAATTGGTCATAAGACCCAGACAAGAAGTAACAGCAAGGAGAGTTTGTACAGACAACATACTGCCACCAAATATATTTGTGATTTATTCCCTCTTCAGGCAAATTTCTATTCCCCAGCATTTGTTGTTGTTTTCCTACATACTCCTCACCTTTCCTCGATTGTTCACATCTTACATTACTAAGATATATCACAAATTTTAATTTTCCAAGGTTTTTTGTTGCTTAGCATTCTATCTTTATGAGTTTTGGAAAATGAGCATTTAAGTCATTTTCACCTGCAAAAAGATGCTGGCTGCTTTGGGGGCTGTTTCTCCCTGATCCAGCAGGTGGAAGACCCAGCCTCTGTGGCTTTGTGCCGAACACTCACTTCCTTCCCACAGGGTTTCTCTGCCCTTCAGGATAACTCAGTCTGCCAGCCCATTGTTGGTTCTGTTCAAGGGTGTGTAGTCCAAGACTGCTTCCTTCCTTTTCCCCTGGAAGAGTGAATGTTACCCCATAAACTAAGGGAAAATGCTCAGCTGCGCACCCCCCCACCCCTTGTATTTCAGTCCAGAGGAAAAAACTTAATAAAGCTGACTTTTCAAATCCTGACAGTTCAGCAGAGGTTTTATAACACTTCTACTCCGAGTGCACCAATTGAACAACTCGACATCTTTTCTCCAATCATCCCCAATCCATTTGCCTTCTACAGAGTAATGTTGTATGTAGAATGATAGACTTCAGTCTTCGCGTAGAAAACAGGACAGGTAGCTAAGAGGATCTCAGCAGCAGGATCAGACTGACATCAGCCTTGGTCAGCTCTTTTCAATGGGGAAACCTCCTCATTAAAAGGGAATAGCAGCTGTGTGACTGCCTCAGGCTGCAGAGAGCCCTGCAGGGCTGGATGTCTTATTCTCTCCTACTGGATTTCTAACATAATAATAAACAGGTATTTTTTTTCCTAGTAGTTTCCATTTGGCTAGACTTGAATGAGGTAAGTTTTCATGAAAGGCACAACTGTGTAATGGATTTTATGGGTAAAATAACTGCCATAAAAACCTTAAGCTAAGTCTTTAAAGGATGGTGATAACAAGGGTAAGTGAAGGCATTAGTTTGCGATTATTTACTTGGATGGGGTGGGAATGTTTACAAATCTGAATTTTGCTAAAAGCCCTTCTAAATTCCTTTTAGACTTTCACTAACTGGCATTGGGCAAACACCTTTACTAGTTTTTCAGTTGCCTCTATAATGCTGTGATTTCCCACCATTGTACTTTACAGCACAATTTACAATATGTCCCCCCCCCAAAAGAGCATTTCCTTTCCCAATTGTCACAAAGCCACTAAGGAGAAGCTTATTTTTAACTTGGAAATTTAATAGTCTTAGCCAAAGAGCAGTTGTCTTAGGAACTTCCTAATAGTCTAATGCTATCTTACATCACATTTGCCAAAGTTTTATTAATAAATTCAGATTTTATTTTGAATACACCAAAAATGAGCCTCCAACAATGAAATGAAATTATTATCTATTTAACATTGAACATGGGAGGGGGGGAAATGAACCCTGGAAATGAGATATAAAATAATGCCCAGGGAGATAATTAGAAACATTGCTACAATACACATCACATTTGGAGCTATTTCCAGTTATGTTTTCATCTATTTATAATAGAATAATATATTGGATGTATTAAACATTATGTCATTTTTAAAAAGCCAAGTGTGTCAACTAATCAGCTGGCAGATACCAAATAACACCCATAATTAAAGAAAAAAAGAAAAATCACAAATCAATAGTGTGAATTAATAAGAATAAAGAATTATATCCACTTACTCATTTGTTGGTGCCTACAACATAATTAATGATTTGCAAATAAAGAATGAATGAGTGGCAGATTTGTACCACCTATATATTTGGCATTAGGATAACTACTGAATGCAACTGTGAAAACACTGGATACAGAAAGAGATATTTTTACTATGTGACTTTCTTCTCTGGGTGGGGAATACCATAGCAACTAGAATGTAGCACACACTCAGCTGGTGCTCAAAGCAAGGCAGATCTTGGCACTTAACTTATAGGACCATGCAGGATTTTGATCAATTTGATCTGGAGCCCATGAGTGAGTTATAATCAGAGTTATAAGCATGTAAAATTTTTTGGACCCAGAGTTTTTCTACTGCAGCCCAGAAGATTCCTAGAAAACATTCACCTCAGAGTAGCCCACCCAGACTGAATTTGGACTGTTCCATCTCTGGATCTCCTGAAAACAACTTGTTTCATCAGAGTGTTTGTTCCATATTCTCTGAAAGCTGTTACCCATTTTCCTTCAATTTCTCTTTAGTAAGAGAATCAAAGAATTTCAGACTATATGGGGACACATATTTTGTTTGTTTTCCACATGTATGAAAGATAATTGTACTTTGGGGTTGCTTTTAAAGTTCTATGTTATCCTTGTAGGTTTTCCCAACTAGTGCACCTCTTGAAGGAGGAACAACACTGACCGTATGTGGCTGGGACTTTGGATTCAGGAAGAATAATAAGTTTGATTTAAAGAAAACCAGGATTCTCCTTGGAAATGAGAGCTGCACCTTGACCTTAAGTGAGAGCACGGCAAATACGTAAGGATCTCAAAATGCCTTGCTGGTTTATGTTGGAAAACAGGTTTTGCTTTTGAATGAATACTTGTAAAAATTGCCCCAAAAGTCTTGGATTAAAAAAGAGTCTTGGGGCCTCCCTGGTAGTGCAGTGGTTAAGCGCTGCACTGTGGAGCTGTCAGCAGCAGGGACGCGAGTTTGAAGCCCTGCAGGGGAGATTCCCACATGGCACGGTAGACCTCTCCTGCCTCACCCACTGCTCCCCTCAGCAGTGTATTTCAGTGGATCTGCCTGTTCTGCTCCCCGCTCTGTCTCTGGTGAGCCCTCTCACCACCCCATGCCTCTGGCCTACACCCCAGATTCTATGCATAAATAAATAAATATTTTTTAAAAAAAGGAAAAAGGATCTTGGCTTTTCACATCTCTTGTGGATTTGTTTTGCTTACAGTCCTATTTACCTACCAGGATTAAGAACCCAGAAAGGTGACAATGCCTAGGTAAAGAAAAGCGAATCCAGTATTTAGGAGTTCTCATCCACTTTTCTAACAACTCTTTGGAAATTGGGTAAATTTGAAGGAGCAGCACTGATTTGCATCACTTCATTTTTAAAGTCTTCAATTACAGAGAGTTTCCAAATATGTTTTCCTATAAAAACCAGGGTATAGTTCAAGATAGACCCTCTCCTCTAACTCTACCTTCTGAGCCTCATAAAAGTAGTGAAGAAGTTAAATCACATTTTTGAGACTCATTTTTTTGGATGAATTTAAATTTATATTAAGCTAACATTTATTGGCACTGTAATAAGCAGTTTATCTCATTTAGCCATTCCCAAATCCTAGGAGGTAGTAATACCATTCTTAGTTTACAAAGATGGCGCTGAAGTTCTGTCTACTGAGAAGTATAGCTTCACAGAGGTAATCCAGAGAGTAACAGCTGAATAGACCTTCAAATTCAGCTCTCGTGATTCAACATCTGTGCCTGTTACATGACACATGTACCTACTGTGACTTGAATCCTATGATGAACAAAATCGATTAGGTATAATTATTGATATAATTTAGATAGCTAAATTATTGGTTATCATATAGTAACAACACACAAATATTTAAGTTTTATGATTATATATATTCTATCAGGGAAAGACTTACTTGCAATGTGACACAAAGATCTTAAATCTAGTCATTTTACTAAGACTAAGACATCATTCTTGTCATACTTACTTAATGACAAAACAACTTCCTTCTAGACATCTCCCTGTTATTCATTGCATTACAAACTAGAACCTGTAAAACACAATTCATTCTCTTCTTTTAAAACTTCTTTAATAAAGCAAACTATAATTATACCTTTGGGGGATTATAATAAGATTACTAATAAAAAATAATTCTGTGAAAAGCTTATCAGAGTTTTATTGCTTTTTAGGTAATTTAAATAAACTAAACACGTGACAAGTATAACCCTAGAAATGTACCTGTTGACATACATTAATGAAGAGATTTGGCCTACTTGTTATTTGCCCATTGTTTCAGACACTGCTGAAATACCATTTCTTTACTTTATATGCCAACCATTATATGTACAGTTTTATAGGATTAGACTTTGAGTATTATGAACTTTTTAATTGGCGAGGGCTACACTGATAAGGCATTGATAAGGAAATGACATTTCCTTTTTGTCTGTATAAGCACTATAATATAGTCAGTGTGAAGTTTAGCATAATAGTACAGAGATAGAATTATTTAATTTTCAGTCCTAGTGCTTACCACAAAATACCGTTTACTTTTCAGAGTAGTCATCTCACTATTTAAGGTTAGGGTCCCATCACATAAAAAGCCAAAGCAGAATATGCATTTGAATTTGTAACATGCTGAACTTTGGTGTTTTCAGGTTGAAATGCACTGTTGGTCCTGCAGTGAATGAGCATTTCAATATGTCCATAATTATTTCAAACAGTAGAGGGACAGCACAATATAGTACATTTTCCTATGTGGTAAGTCTGAGCATTACTTTTCTCATGAACTAGGATATTTAATTGTTACTTAGTCTATTTAGAGTTATGAAGTTAACAAGTTACTTTGTTTTGTTTTTATCTCTCATTCAGGATCCTAAAATAACAAGTATTTCTCCAAGTTATGGTCCTAAGACTGGTGGCACTTTACTTACTATAACTGGAAAGTACCTAAACAGTGGAAATTCTAGACACATTTCAATTGGTGGAAAGACATGCACTTTGAAAAGGTGTTGTGAATTTATTTTTTATTGATCAGCTACACTGGATTAATAGCTATACCTAACAAATTGGAAAAAGATTGATCTTTTTATGTATGGAGAAAATTTCATATGTTTATAATTTATTTTCATGCTGACAAAATTTCCTCCTTCCCAAATTCATTTACTCTTTTTTGCTGGTTTTTCTATCTTTCCCTTATTGTTTATTAATTCCACTTTTAAGTTTTGTTTTTCCGACTACCTTATCTACTATTATGTCTTAATATCCCCGCTACTCTATGATCTGTGAGATTATGGTAATCAACAATAAATTAAAATAAGCATTTAAGTAAATGTTTTGTAAACAAGATTTACAATTGCGCTGAATTATTTGAAGAGAGAGAAGGGAGAGTTTGATTTTGGAGGGAGGTTAGGTTTCTGCTTGTTGGAATAACTTGGTGTATTCAAGTACTAAGGGTACTATAAAAATTGCTTCAATTCCCAAATGTTTTGACGTCAAGGATGACTTACCTACAACACGGTTAAGTTTGGTGTCCAGTCAAATGTAAACAACATGCATTAGAAAAAGCTTTTTTCTAGACCACGTCAGGAAATTCCCTCTTAGGAGCCATTGAGTGATGTCCTTTTTGATTTATGAATATAATTCTTAACTATGTATATCTCTAATAGCTAATGTCCATTTTCTTAATTTTTTGTTTAGTGTGTCAGATAACATCCTTGAGTGTTATACCCCAGCCCAATCCACTTCAACTGAGTTTCCTGTTAAATTGAAAATTGACTTAGCCAACCGAGAGACCAACAGCTTCAGTTACCGGGAAGACCCTGTTGTCTATGAAATTCATCCAACCAAATCTTTTATTAGGTAAGTAAAAACTTCTGATATGTATAAGAAATGGCCATGAAGATGATTTGATTGACAAGTAGCAAAGAGGTATTAGAGTTTTTTCTCTGGCTTTGATGTTGTTGCATTTCTTTTGAAGGTTGCCTTCCCAACTCAGGAGTGAAAACTACATTCAGGCAGGTTCTGAGTACATTTTTACTTTATCAATATTAGTTCATGCCAAGAAGCAATTTATCATATTTATTACGTTTTAAAAAGATTTCAGCATAACAGCTTAATGTAGCATCATAGTGTCTGTGCACTTATATTAATTATGTACATGTCAATTTTATACTAACCTTAGTGTCCCAAAGTGGAATCATCTTTTTCCTCTTTATTCTTTCACATATTTTTTGCTTTACACAGAGCTGTTCACAATTACAGAACCCTCTGAATCAGAATCTCACTGGTCCCAGTTCACTTTGCCTTTTTCTGTTAATTGTATCAGTCTAGCAACAGTAGTTAAGTTCGTTTTCCTTTGTATTTTTTTTTCCAGAGAGGCAAAAATATTTCTTTTGTGTATTTGATGAATTTAAAAAAGTACATTTCTTTGGCTTATAAAATAAAATTTTTTTCCAAGTTAAATAAGTTGTTTCTAAAAGAGTTATCACTGAATTTGAATTGGACTTTGACTATAACTTGCAATCACAACACCTGATTTAATTTTACTTCCTTCATAAAATACTTGATAGGGAAAGAGCCTCTAGATATTGCATTTTTTTCTTTTTTCTTTTACCAGTGGTGGGAGCACAATAACAGGTGTTGGAAAAAACCTGAATTCAGTTAGTGTCCCGAGGATGGTGATAAGTGTGCCTGAAACAAGGAGGAACTTTACAGTGGTAAGTCCTTTGAGAGATGGTTGTACTAAAAGCTCTTTGTCTGCCTTTATTTCTGGCTTTCAGGTTTTTCCTTTACAGGTTGCTTGTTACCTTCCTTGCAGCATAGGTTAAATAGCATCTTTTTATTCAACAACTGGGAGTATCTAGACTCAGGCTAACATTGTAAATACACACACACACACATGCGTGCATACGTACATACATACATGTGTACATGTATAGACACAAATAACAGTTACTAATTTGAGGTGGTATTTTCATTCAATATGAGTGCAAGCCATATAAATTCCATCTTAATTCAGGCTGCTATAACCAAAAAAACAAACAAAAAAAAAGCATAGACTGGGTGATAAACAGTAAACATTTTTTTCTTACATCTCCGGAGTCTGCCAAGTCCAAGATCTATTTGCTGGTAGACCCAGGTGTCTGATGAGGACACTCTTCCTAGTTTGTACACGGCCATTTTCTTATATCCTCACATGACTGAGAGAAACCAGGGAAGGAAACTCACTTATGTCTCTTTTTCTGAGGTTACTAATTCCATCATGAGAACTCCACCCTCATGATCTCAATACCTCCGAAAGGCTCCACCTCCACATTTGGAATTAGGGTTCCAATATATGGATTTGGGGGAGAAACATTCAGTCCAGAGTATTTCTCTCTCTGCGTTTTTATGCATTATAGATTGTCTATCCTTTTGCTCTAATGAAACCATTGGATAAAGCTTCTAACCTTGCAGCAGCGTCTTTATCTTTCTGAGTGGTAGGGCCTCTATGTTTTCTAACTATTCTTCTTTTCCCTTTGTTAGCATGTTATAAAATAATAAGAAAATACTTTAGCATACTTACGTATATTATTTGGTATTTCTGCATCTTTCCTTCTTTTGTTTGCATTGTCAAACATTTTTAACCGATGCCTCCTTAAAAATGATTGACCTATTATTATATGCTCTTATTATGTAGGTCACACTGAAACGGTGGTTTTAGTTTAGACCTTAGGAAGGTTGGAATAGTTTGTAAGTATTTCATGTTTTTGTAGAATTTTTTCTCTAATATGCCATAATCTAGTTGGACTAGTGACTAAATTTAGGATGAAAGTTCTAAGGGTCCCTCTCAAGCAGGGTCTTGCTTCAGCAAGTGATAGATTGAATTACAGCACTTTCTTTTAGATGCTCCATCCAATATTTCTTGAAGACTAAAGCCACAATGTTCTTTAATTACAAAAACCAATTTGGGGCTAAAAATGTCAAGGCAGATCACCAAACAATAAGGTCATTTCAAATGAGATTTTTCTTGACCTTCTCAATCAGCCACATTGCATCACCTCTAAATAGTATTATTAGATTTTTATCATATTCCTGAGAGATTGTACTCCAGGGAGTCACCGTATGAAGTAGAAAGCTTTGAAACCATACCCACACACATGGCCACAAATAAAGTTAGAATACTACTGCTATTAATTTAAAGGACGTCGGTTCCCCACAACCAAATATAACAATTTTTCATTAACCAGATAGGAATAATAATAACACTCTTTGGTGTTGGCATGTGACTTATTAAAATAGAAATCTTAAAAATTATTAGTTTATCTACTTGGTACCAAGCCTACATTATTGCTATAATAATGGCTAAATTTACTTCCTTCTCTCTCTAGCATTATGATGACATATAAAACTCCTTTGATTTTATTCATTGACTTAAATCAAATGTTTTTTAAAAATTTCCAGGCATGAGAACATATAAGCACTTATCCCAAGGAAGATTCAAACAGTGGTAGAAGATAAAAATCTTACCTGCTTATGTATCTTTGAAAATAAAAATGTCTTGTGTATTAGCCACAACCATAGTACAATAGAGCTATGTGTTAGAATTAGACCAGAATGAAAAATTCAGTAGATTTGTTTTACTATTGTTGGTGAAAACTACCATAAAGAGACTTACATTCCTTGCATGTTCCCTGCTGCTGATAGAATTTGAAGATGATGAATTGAACTGATTCGTTATTTAAGAAATAAAAACTCTTGATCAGATCTGATTTAGACAGATTGATCCAGCAACAATAACTTAAATCCAGCAAACTGCAATTCTTTTAAAATAAAATTACTAATCACCTTCTCAACAAAATGTGTATTGATTTGTTAATGTGCATTATTCCCCAGAAGCTAGCAGTTTATTTTATAATTTCCCATTTTTTGGTTACGTAGAGAAGTATGATAATGGCAATAAAATTATTCATTCCCATTTTTCAAGATGATGGGAATAGTTTTTAGCATTATAGTATGAAATTTATATAGTGAAATAAAATTTATTCATATATCTATGTATCAGTTTTCTATATATGTCTGCTTACTGCATATATTTTTAAATGTAGGACATTTTAATAGAAAATACCAAATACCTAATTTTGTTTGTGCTTTTTATGTATATCCTGAGTCCTTTTTCTATTGTGGACATTAGTAATTGTTTTATCTCCAGCTCTACTTGTCAAAGAAAAGGAAATCTAAGGGATGTTGTTGCTTGTTTGTCTTTTCCTTGGGGGAAAAAAAATGCAACCATTTAACCTTAAATGTGCCACTTCATGTTGCTGGTTTAGTCTAAACACAATCAAGAGGAAACCACATTTTCCGAACTTCCATAAATCAGAATTCCAGAGGGGAGGATTTAAAACGAGAGATGAAAGGGCGTGAAATAATAATAGCAGGGTCTTTGTGAAATAGACAGCATAAGAATAGACTTGGCAATATAGAATGTAGAGTGAGCAAGAAGCGATATCACTTGGGAGTTAAGACAGTGAATTTTGAGCCAGTGGCCTAGGATTAACATTCCCTGCCATTCACAATTGTGTGACCTAGTCTAATGATGTAAACTCAAAAAGTTAGGTTTCTTGGGCCTCCCTGGTGGTGCAGGGAGGGGTTAAAGTCTCAGTGCTAGCAAGCTATACCCAGCCACTGCAACACGACTTCTATCCCCAGCCAGGGAGCTAACCCGCATGGCATAACATATAACAGACCTCTCCTATGTCGACCGCTGCTACCCTCAGCAATGTATTTCAGTAGATCTGCCTGTTCTGCTCCCCACTGTGTCTCTGGTGAATCCTCTCACCCCCCACACCTATGACCTATAGCTCAGTTTTTATATGCATAAATAAAAATAAATCTTATTTTAAAAACTCTCAGTTTCTTCATGTATAAAATGTAGGTGATTTAACAACTTATAGGATTACTATGAGAAATAAGTGAGGCCAACCTTATAAAATATTTAACACAGATACTGACACCAATTATTGGGTGTCAGGATACCACTAATAAAATGGCCTAAAAACTTAGTTAATTCTAATGTTAACCATATAGTGGTTGACAGTTGACAAAGCACTTTACAATCTAGTACTCCACCTGTGAATAATTTTTTTTATCTGACTTCCTAAACAAAGAAACTGAGTTTCCAAGAAGGGGTGTGCCCTATTTCTCACAGCTTGGCTTAAAGCTAGGGTGTAAATAAGGACTTCTAACTGCATAGTCCAGCTCCCACTCTGCCATAGCTGTTTCATAATCAAGGATGCAGTCCCTCTAGGTGATGGTCCCTTAATGAAAATAAAGTTATGGGGAGAGAGAGCCATCAATTTATGGGGAGAGAGATAGATCAATGTAGCTTATTCCTGTCACGTGAAGCTTTGTGCTCCTTTGAAAACTGTATACTTTGCATAATTTTGCATATATCATTTCCAGAAATGTGGTATTCGAGATTAAGAAGTTAAATGCAGTTTTCTTTGAAATTTATGTATTTTTGATTGATTGAAGCACTGAAATGTGAAAGCTGCTGTTGTTTTCGTCAAGCTGCATTGTGTTTACACCAGTTAATTGTGTCTTACTATAGGCATGTCAACATCGCTCTAATTCAGAAATAATCTGCTGTACAACTCCTTCACTGCAACAGCTGAATCTGCAACTCCCCCTGACAACCAAAGCCTTTTTCATGTTAGATGGGATGCATTCCAGATACTTTGATCTCATTTATGTACATAATCCCGTATTTAAGCCTTTTGAAAAGCCGGTGAAGATCTCAATAGGCAATGAAAATGTACTGGAAATTAAGGTAAGTAATGCTTAAAATTCTCTCTTAAATCATCAACTTGCACTTAATTGGCTTCACTTATGAATAGAACTGTTGTACTTGGTCATTACATCTTATATACTACATCAGCAAATATCTAAGCTCTGAAAAGAAATCTTTTTGGCATTAATCTAAAAGGTAAGGATAATCATGGACTGCTTTTTAATGAAGCATTTAACAACTCCTTCTTGTGTGTATATTAAAAAGTAGCAAATGTGGAGCACTCATCTATTAAATTGACTGACTGTGATGCATTATCCTACTGGTGTTATACATCTCCCTGGATACCAAAGTTCATTATAAGATAAAAGGGAAGAGCCGTGGAAGTAAATGCATTAACTGTTATTCTGTACTTCCTTGTAATACTGGGAATTTTGTATCTGGGTGTGGTCATCTCTAAGCTGACTTATAAATTAAGCTGGATTTCCTCTATTTTAGGAATATCTTAGCCTCTAATTATGATTTAATCACAGGATAACACATCATCTTTTCTAGCCCAGACTGTTGCAAAGAACAGTAAAGCTCAGAGAGGTTAAGTGTTTTGACAAGTGATGAAGTAGTAGCAGAACAAAGACTAGAATACAGCTCTTTTATGTCACTTCAGTCATTTTTGCTTTAGATAGTAATAAAATAGGCAAAATTATCATGACTAATTATCTATAGCCTCAATAACAAGAAGTAACAAAATGTTTATCCTTCAACATGTTGCTTTAGACATTCAGAATTTTTTCCCTGAAAAATAGCCTGAATGAAAATATGAACAAACACAAATAGAGTAGTCTTTGTTTAGATGTAATATAAGTTACCAAGGATCATCACCATCTAGTAAATATGTTTCTACTGAAATTTTCCTGCTTTTCAACAAGATTTTATCTACAGCCAAATGCATGCACACATTCACTCATACTAACCTAGTAGTGTTGGTTTGTAGAATAATTAAGCAAGCCCAGCATGAAATTAAATGGAAGCCTGCTTCAATGAACAGTGTGTTTACCACAACAAAGTTCTTTCATCTAGTTCTTTAATTAGTTTTAGAAAGGGAAAAAGAGGTTTTATCATTTTTTCCCCAATAAAACTAATCTTGTGTGACCTTTTGCT
Source organism: Scalopus aquaticus (assembly GCA_004024925.1). Classification (NCBI taxonomy): domain Eukaryota; kingdom Metazoa; phylum Chordata; class Mammalia; order Eulipotyphla; family Talpidae; genus Scalopus; species Scalopus aquaticus. The sequence continues at coordinate 51,937 of PVIJ01004222.1, read as the reverse complement.
TCCAACAATTACTGTGTTTGCCATTTGAAAGATAACATTTGGTTTTTCCTGATAAAAACAAAGGTTTATTTGCAAATATTTTTATGCTCAGATAAACTCTTATTTTTCTGTTCCCATATCTGTGATAGAAGGATTAAGGATAAAATGTTCTTTATTTGTCCTTCCAAGCACAGTATTACATGGAGGAAGGGAAAATCTTCCTTTTCTGTAAATTAAATGCCTATTGTTCACTGCCCTACAAAGTTGTTGAACCAAGAAAAATAATTTGACGTCATCCTCAGACTTTCAGTGCTATTCCCAACACAGTCGCTGGAAACGCACAGAACACTTTCTTTTCTTGCCTAAATGCAGAATGACTCTATTCTTTAACAAGTGTTTATACCTGTTATGTCACAGAGTAGCGATCTGGAGAAAAAGAGGGCAATTTAGGGGAATATTTTGTTATCATGATTTATTTTTCTCCCATATTTATTTTTCTTTACCATACATATAAGAGGAAATCTAGAGTATAAGAAAATATTTGCATGAAATCAGTTGTACCCTTTATCAACTTCTAAAATTGATCACATTAAAAAATCTGCCTCTTCAGCAGAAACAAAAAAAAGCAAGGCATGAGGAAAGAAAAAGGCCCTTTGAAGCAAGCACTGAACATTTTATTTTAATCAAAAGAAAGGATATCATTTTATTTCATGTTGTGCTTGTTTAATTACATCACAAAACATGGGTGTGAAGTATATTTGTATTCCATCCGTGAAAGAAAGCACTGTGGAGAGAATCATGTGTTTGGAGTGCGATTTACTCCTTGTTGCCAAGAAGAGTTCATGCTCCTCAAGCAGCTATGCATGCTAGAATTCCTTGGCTAAAAAGATATTTTGATAATTTCGAGCCCTAATTTTAAGAATTGCTTCAATCAGCACTTGGCTTATGACTACATCATGGCCAAGAGGGTCAGCCAAGTTTGGATCAAGAATACATTCTGGATACCAAGTTTCTTTTGCTCCTCAGAATGAATCAGAAACTCCATCATTGTTGAAAATAGTCTGTGAGCAAAGCTTCAAGTCATCCAGGACCAGTTGGGGACAGTGGTCATCAGAAGTAGAGACATCAGTTTGAGAGTACACCTTAGGGCGTAATGTTCATGTAAACAGCAGTTCACACTGGTGTGGGATTTTAGTTAACAGTACTTTACCATTATCATTTAATATGTGATTCATGTGGCTCTGTGACATTGAAATGTTAATAATGATTATTTCCATTTATAGATAACTAAACAAAGGTTTGGAAAACTTAGGTAATTTTCTTACATCATCTAGTAAGCAAATGATAGAACCAGGGCTTGCACTCAAGTTTCTTGGTTCCAAATATGGTCTTCTTTCCACTAAATTACAATGCTTTTTGTATTGATTTTCATATAATATATACCAAAGTACCTTTTGCAATAGAAAAACTTTTCTATAGTATGGCATATGTGTATATGTTATTTAAATGAAATAGCTCTAAGCCCTTTGCAGATCTAAAAATCAATTTCATTTAAAGAAATCTTTTATTTTCTCTATCTTATTTTGTAATTTTGCACATGAGCATGTTTTATGGAAAGTAGATATAGAATTTCATGCTGGAGCGAGGACTGCCCAACACTGCCTTGGAGGTTATGTTAATCTGGAACATATTCGTATGTATATGGTAATAGAGATGATTCAAAAGTCTTACTGTGGAAATATCAACCAAGACAGGGAAAAGGGAGCAAGAAGATCACTAAGATCAAGAGCAGGAATTTGGTCTATGACACGGTGAGCTAACTCAGTCCACCTACTTCCAGAACTAGCCAAAAGTGTCTTCTTAAGGACATCCAACTAATCTACCTGCAGCTATAGACTTAATCCCAATCATAACCGCCATGAAATCATTTCTGTTTCCCAGCAGGATACCTATGAAGGACTCTTTTCCTAGAGGTCATTTGGCCCCATCCTTTTTGATGGTGCTCATAAACTGGTATATCCCTGTGCTCCACATGTGAATAAGTATTCTGCAGGAAACACGCATGCACGCATGCATGCGCACACACATTCCAGGGCACACAGATAGCACCTGTGGTTTCACAATGCCTCAAGTAGCCAGTGAGGAAACCAGTTTAACTTTGGTTCACCCAGCTTTTCTCAAATGACCTGGTTGCTTTTTCCACAGATGCTTCTGCATATCTCACTGAGCTCTGTGAAGATACTTTGACCTGATTCCTAAGCAAAGGTGCTTGTATCTTCTAGATGAAGTGTAAATCTCCCCCATCACCACTACACCAACTCACTGATTTTCTGCTGTAACCTCCTAGAATTTGAATAACTGCCTGACTATCAGCCTGCCTCTCACTGCCTTAACTGAGTTTCCTGGGCTCAATCTTGTAATCACCTGGATAAATGGAAACTTATAACACCCCTTGTACTCTAATGCTATTTTTCAAGTCTTTCCCACTTCCACTTCTGTCTGCTCTGAAACCAGCTCAGACATAAGCACCAGGTGTGAATCCTAGATATAAACATTATGTTGCACTTGGTCAGAGTTGGAGAGGAAAGTGACACAGAAGATCCTGGTCTGACACATTGGGAATACTTAGTTTTCATTTAGAGAAATAACCATTTTAAGATTACAGTGAGAAGAAACTCTTATTCATTTTTGTATTCTCGATAACTAACTTGCTATTGTCTAACACACACTAAGTAGACTTAGATGTTCAGTAGATTTTGTATCAAATAGAATTTTATTTGCTTCGCGGCCTAGTCTTCTTTAACCTTATTCTCAAAATGTGTAAAGCTGGAAAGACAGACAATAATCCGTAGCTCAGGGAGGGTATCTTTACGGATAAGGTGAGATAATTATAACCCTAAATTTCTGTATGTATTTGGGAAGACCAGAAAGTCTTTCTGTGTTGCTTTATTTTATATCTCTGAGATGCAGTGTTATAAACCAACATTACCTCGATTAAATTAATACAATGAAAAAATAAAATAATAAAAGCTTACATATGATCACTTCAGTGACTTAAAAACTTAGCCATTTTGTAAAGACAATAGTCTACCGAGGAATAGTAAATATTAAATAATAATTTTAAAGTAAATAATAAAATTTTTGAACATACACATTTTTTCAACAACTGTATTTATTTTAAATGACCAAAGGTAGTCTGTGTCTTTTTTTCTTTTTTCCAACTCAGGCCCCACTGTTATATAATAACACTGGGCTGCCAGCATTACTTTTGTGATTTCTTGGACTTTAAACAGTTTAAACAATTACACACAAAAAAGTTGGTAGTAATTTCTCTATATAAGTCACTACTTATTATGCATTCCTTAGAAAGCCCAAATGAAAAGGGTTCAGTTTTACAATTGTATGATCTGTTTTAAAGAAGCCTTTATGTAATATCCAAGGAGATCCTGGATTTAAAAGAATGAGTACTACAAATGTAAATGCAGCATTTTCATCCCTTCCCCCAACCTTCATTATTATCTAAGCAAGCAAGACACATTTTAGTCATTCCCTCATAAATCAAGCCCAGTGGCTCTTTCATCTTTCTCCTTTTGTCATTCCCTGAATTCCCTCCAATATGTGAGTGAGTGCCTGAGCTCTCCTCAGACCTAACCAACAAGTTGTCATTTGAAGCTCCAACGTGACCTAGTAGATTTATGTGTTTCTGGGCTGAATGCTCTGTGTGGCTGATCTGACTCAATGGAGTACGTACTGCCTCTAGAAATAGTGTTAAGATAGGTTTTGTCTATGTCCATTTTTTTTTCTTAAATACCAAATTCATATTATAAAGAAATACTTTCTTCCAACTTCTTTTCCCAGAATAATACTTGACCCAGCACTCTTTTGAGATACATTGAGATATATTGAGATATGACACATTGTATGTAGAAGCAGTTTGCCAAGTATTAAAGGCTATATAAAACAAAGTGGCAGTACTATAGTTATTACTGGCTGTTCTTCGTCCATAAGAAAAATAATAATATGCTATGTATGATATAACTCTCCTTAAAGTAATGGATTGTTTAATAAATAACTACTCATCACGTCCTCATATAAGGAAAGATACCTTTGTTTTCTTTCTTTCCCAAGGATAATTAATTATAGGTTTCCTCCCCCCAAAAAATAAATAAATGTTGATTTATTTTAAATGCCAAGTGGAAGTTTAGTTAGTTAAATGTGTCAAATTGAATATTTTTTTAAATCCTGGAGTAGTAACTATATAATTGTTCAAAATAATGTAATCATGTTCTCAAATCAATAATGAGAATCATATGGCACCTTATAGTGGTTTCTTTAAAATGAATTTACCTATGTATAGGATTCAACTGTACACGAAGGTTAAAAAGAAACTGCACAACACAAAATATTAACATAAATCAATTAAAACTAAAGCTCCGGAGGGGCTCCCTGGTGGCACAACAGGTTAAGTGCAGCACTGTGAAGCTATCCAGAGCCACTGCAGCAGGAGTTCAATACCCGAACAGGGAGATTCCCACATGGCGTAGCAGACCTCTCCTGCCTCACCCGCTGCTCCCTTCAGCAGTGTACTTCAGTCAATCTGCCTGTTCTGCTCCCTACTCTGTCTCTGGTGAATTCTCTCACCACCCTATACCTCTGGCCTGCACCCCAGCTTGTATGTAAAAATAAATAAATCTTTAATAAAAAAAAAAAAAAAACTGAAGCTCTGGAGATGGGACCCAGATGTCAGTATTTTTTTAAAGCTCTCAATGTGTTTCTAAAAGTGAAGTCAAGGCTAAATATCACTGCATTAGACAGTGTCAGACAGTACAACAAATTGTTTCCTCTTTGCCAACCATCAGTTTCCCCTGAAAATATTATTAAGGTGATTATGGGTAAAAGAATTTCTTCCCTTTTCTCTAAAATCCAATTTGATGAACTATTTATATGCTGTGGTTCCTGGCCCTAAAATGGCCATGCTCTTTCAGCCATCCTAATTCCCAAGATAATGAGTATCATAAAGTTATGTGCCTTGGCCAACAGCATGGCCTGTGTTTGTTAGCATTCCTGCCAAACTGTGAAATGTTAACCCCTCCCCTTTTTTTTCTTCCAGGGAAATGATATTGACCCTGAAGCAGTTAAAGGTGAAGTGTTAAAAGTTGGAAATAAGAGCTGTGAGAATATACAGTCATTCTCTGAAACCATTTTATGTACAGTCCCCAATGACCTCCTGAAATTGAACAGTGAGCTAAATATAGAGGTGGGATTTCTATATTCCTCTCATGATGTAAATAAAGATGCCAATGTAATTATGTCACTTACAGGCTTAAAATAAATCATTGAAGTTCATTTGTATGTTGGCTTGAGTTCGTCAACCCAGCCTCAATTCCTATTTGTTATGTTAGACATAGCAAGTTTTTAATGCCGTTTCTCCTTCCCAACCTCCAGAGAGATCTCAAAAGAACTTCAGAGATACATGGCCTTTCCATCAAGCCACATGCTTGCCAAAATTTACTGTAATTCTCAGGCCGGCTAAGGACACATCGAGAGTGCTTCTTCCGGCACTCCTCACTACCCCAGGACACCACAGCTAACATATGATAGCCCTCCATAGTAATTGCCGATGTATAGATCCCATTATATAAGCACTGGATGAAAAAAAATGATTTTATAGTAACTTCTTTCATGTAGACAAACTAAATCAGCTAACCTGAAAACAGAGTAATCTTTGTTCATTTTTTAAAAATAGCTTTATTGAGATATAACTCACATACCATGCAATTTACCCACTTAAAGTGTACAGTTTAGTGGGTTTTGGTATAATATGTTATTAATTTTTTTAATATGAGTAAGACTGAATCATCAGATCAGAGTTTGGGATTCAGAAGCACCATAAATCCTAAGAATCATAACATGTTAGAACCAAAGGGAGTCTCAAAGATTTCTTCTCTGTATCAAAACTGAAATAAGAATATGCTGAGATTTTATTATTCCACAACAATAATATGATTATTTACCTTTTATGGGAACTTCTTCTCTGCCCTCCAGTCTACCCTGCAGGACAGAATTAATGTCCTATTGTCTGTTTATTCAGACTTTAGTGGTACATATCACATTGTATTATGATCATTTGATTTGTGTGTCTGTTTCCCCTTTTACAATTTACTTTCTCAATATCAGAGACTATTTTTTATTAATCTTTTTATCCCTAATATCTCATTACAAATACTAATAGCCAACTATCATGTAAGTACTTCATGGATCAGTAGCCCCTAATTATTTGACTACTGAAGCAGAATTAAGCAATGAACTATTACTCTCAAGCAATTACGCCATCTGTAAGAATGTTAGTAACCAAGTGTTACTACCCAGAGAGACTGTGATTCAACCTGTGTAATATATTTTGAATCTATGATGGTGGAATTTTGACTTTTCTTTATTTTTCATTTTTAGTGGAAGCAAGCAGTTTCTTCAACTGTCCTTGGGAAAGTCATAGTTCAACCAGATCAGAATGTCACAGGACTGATTGTTGGTATTGTTTCCATATCAATAATACTGTTATTATTATTCGGGCTTTTCCTGTGGTGGAAAAAGAGAAAGCAAATTAAAGGTACCTTTTTTTTTTTTTAATAATTGTTTGCTTTAGAGTTACCTTGAAAATGCAGTCACTGCAGTTTTAAACTGTCATAGATTCTTGTGTGCTCTTACATGCAATCCATAAAATCCATGTGTTCTAGCCACTGGGTCAGGGTCCACTGGGACCCATGATAGCCAAGTGTTTAACAAGCTCTTTCTCTCTCTCCCTCTCTCTCTCTCTCTCTCTGTTTTAAGATCTGGGCAGTGAATTAGTTCGCTATGATGCAAGAGTGCACACTCCTCACTTGGATAGGCTTGTAAGCGCCCGAAGTGTAAGCCCAACGACAGAAATGGTATCAAATGAATCTGTCGACTACCGAGCTACCTTTCCAGAAGGTATAGTTCATTTTATTGTTCTGAGAAATACCTCATTGGTTTGTGGCATTGTTTATTTTTAATTTTGCCTTTATACTTTTATATAAATATAAAACAAGTATGTGGTGACATAGACCTGAAGAGGTGTGAACCCATCCCCCTAAATCATATACTACATTGTAAACCAGTGATACCTCAATTTAAAAAAAAAGGAAGTATTTACCTTTTCTTTGGCCAGAAGTATTTAATTTCACACAGAATTATGCCTTTCGTTTTAAGTGAATTCACTTATATATTATATTCAATTTTTAGTCTTTAAACACTCTTCTCACAAAATCTTATTTTTTAAATCATTCAAGTCATGGTAATTTACTTGTCATGTAAGTACAATGCTAGGAAATTGTGGAGCTCTCTTTAACAACCAGGGAAGAGTTAAGATATAAAACATGTTTATTTAAATATAAATTAGCAGTGCTACATATTTTTTAACTGTTGATCTGCAAGCATTTAAATTATACACTTAGTACTCCTTGGAAGGATTCATAATGAACTGTTAGCACACAGCCTTTTACTCACAACATTCTGGGACTTGAATATGCAGTATTTTGAGTCTTAGCCATTAGAACTTTCAATTGTTATTTAAAAAGGAGGGGTTAACATCATCTGCTTTGCAAAACACTAGGCCTAGTAACAGTCAGGTTACAGATCATTTCACATTGTTTTATTTAAAATATCTTAGTAAAAGCAAAATGTCTTTATTGTATCTGTTCCATTATCTTTAGAAGTTACAGGACATGAGTCAAGTACAAGCATTTCCCTGGTTGAATATTTACCATTGGACAAATAAAATGAGTCACAAATGGTTGAGGACACTGGAAAACTTAGAAGTTGCTTATCAACACAAGTATAAGAGCAAAAAGGCAAATTAGCATTTTAACATTTGCAATACTTACTTTTATTTTTTGGAGTTTATGTTCTATAGAACCATATCTTATAAATATTATCTTTGCCTACAATCTTTAAAAATCTGTGCCCTTAACAATGAGATAAATCAAATCCAGTTTATAGTTTTAAGTTTCTATTTGCCATTTTGTATTATATTTATATCACATCTAATAGCTCTAATCAGAGACCATTAAAATTCACAAGTACTCTTTTTAAAATTTAATCTTCTTTCAACCTCTTTATTCACTAAATCTGTCATAATTGCTAAGAAATTTGCGTTCCATCCTCTTTCCTGTAATGTACTCGCACATGATGGAGAATTTACTACTGATGTAAAAAGCTTTCAGTACTGAAATTTTAGCTATTGTGAATTTCCAATCATATAGATATATAATATTTCATTGTACATATTTTCCTTGACCAAGAATTTATATGGATTTTCAGCAATACTGATAACTTCCATTAACAGACATTAACTCAAAAGGTGTCTTTTTCATTTTCTTATATTTGGATAGGATTTTTGTGAGACAAGGCAAATGCCTGACTACTTTTGCTGCTCCCTATTTTTAAGAGTATAGAATATTAAAAAATAAACCCCAACCCAAGCATGGCTTTTTTGCTATATGCAAAAAGAGAAATGTCTAAGGAAGTGAAGAAAATAAAGTGACTTTCAAAGTAATCCTTAATCTACTTAAAATTTATAAACATTTTTCAAAATACACACACCAATATCTTTTCCCAACTCGTTTTCATTGAACATTTTCCCCTGTGAAGCCTCTCCCAGCCTCATGCAAATATAAAACCCACATTTCTTTCATTTTAATTTTGGCTTCATTATTAATTTAATTTGCCACCCCTATTGCAGTCCTCCCTAAGTGAGACTTTGCCATTGTTTTCTAACAATTTTGCTTTATTTTGCAGACCAGTTTCCTAACTCAACTCAGAATGGATCTTGCAGACAAGTGCAGTATCCTCTGACAGACCTATCCCCCATCCTAAATAGTGGGGACTCTGATATATCTAGTCCATTACTGCAAAATACTGTTCACATTGACCTCAGTGCTCTAAATCCAGAGCTGGTCCAGGCAGTCCAGCACGTAGTGATTGGGCCGAGCAGCCTGATTGTGCATTTCAATGAAGTCATAGGAAGAGGTAAGTATTTCCACTCAGCTTTTTGTTAAATACGATTTTCCAGCATTTTATCTTCTGCCTTTGCAGATTAGGAACTTAGACAATGGTGAAAGCAGACTGACAGAGCAATGATAACAAGTGCACTGGACTTCTGTTCTGCAGAAATACTGTCTTGCAAATCACATCATGAGGATTTGCCCCTTGTACATGGTGGCAATTTGATAATCTGCCAAACATATTAGAAATAAATCACAGTACTTCCTCACCTTTTTCACAATAACACCTGTAGTTTCTAGGAACGTGCCATTTTACTTCCTTCTCAAAATCATTCTTTTAAGTTCCAATATTTTTACTCATATCTCCCTCCAGTTTTTCTTTACCCTAAGAATAGTGACTAACTTTATGAAATCCTGGTTCATAGCAATTTGTATGCTGCTATATAGCATCAGAAGACAGGGAATTAATTTATAGCATTCCTCTGATCTGAGGCAACATATATCATCTCTACAATGCACTCCAATTTCTTTATACAAAGAGAAAGATATTTGTAATAAGCTAGTCAGAGGAGCAATAACAGCTAGCATATACAGTATCTTAGGAAATAGCAGGAAAGAAATAAACCATGATATGGACTTCACCCTTCCCTTTTTTTTTCCAATAAGCTTTTACCTTTAATACTCAATGACTTTGGATCCCTTTTATTCCATATGTTCTGCAAGAGCTAGCGTAGGCATCTGCCAGCATGCTTCAGGAGAAACTAATGGGACAATCTGCCTTATATGAACACAAGGCTCCTGTTTTCCTGTGATAGAATCACACATTCCTCTATCACACATTCCAGATTTTAAGGGCTAGCACACGCCCCTTCCCTAATAGCAGCCTCACTGTGAACAAACATATTTCAAATCAGAGTAATAGATAGTTCTGTTACCAGCTATAAGTCCCAATAATTGCACCCGTTTTAGAGTGTGTGGTCTCACTAATTACATTTTAATTCCACACATTGCAAAATTAGAATTTTTTATTTTTATAATAAAAGGTGCTAAAAATGATAATTATTTCTCTTTCGAAATAATGGTCATTGGCATTCTATAACTATTAGCTATAATTTATTTATTTCCAAATAGAATGTTAGCCCCAAGACCATAGGTTTTATTCACCTTTGCATATAAAAAGGTAGACCAATGTCTGACATTCACATCCTAGGCACTCAGGGAGTCTTGGCTGGATGGATGAGTTAATTAATGAATGACTTATACAGCTATCAGACTTTTGGCACCTCTGGGGAAAATTAATGCCACTGGATGAAAGGCTGCCATTGGGAAAATGATGTGGTTAAAGCCAGAGGGAATGGTTGAAATGACTCACAGTGAATTTGCTTCATTTGGGCAATTGCCTTTCAGTTTCTGCCAACCTGGGTTATGTTTTAACTGATGACTAATGGGGGAAATCCTTATTCTATAATGCTAATCCTATTTCTAATAGTAACATTTTTATGTCATTTTGGTTTATATAGGGAGCTTATTTTAGTGTATTTTTTCATGTAGGTAAAAATTTATTTTCATAAATAATAAATTTACTTTGTGATATGAAAGAGATGTTACTCCTTACTTCCCTGATTTCACTATGGTTGAATATTTTACTATATTGGCCTTTAATACTAGTCATATCACCTAAATAGCATGTATTAAATAATCGTATTGCTTATATCTTTAGATGAAATGTATTAGATCTACATATGTTCTCAAATACACAGTTATGTTTTTAATCAAAAGAATAAGAAAGTAATATTTTCCATGTAGAAAAGAAGGAAATAAAGATCTTGAAGAGCTTAATAAGTAATTATTGCATAATTGATAGCACTAACCAAGTACCCTCTTTTGTGTAGGACATTTTGGGTGTGTATATCATGGGACTTTGCTGGACAATGATGACAAGAAAATTCACTGTGCTGTGAAATCCTTGAATAGTAAGTTCCACTTTATTTCACAGTAGAGTGCACTTTAGTGCTTTGCAAACTAATCAATAATTCATAATAAAATGTTGATTTATACTTTTCCTTATGAAAAAATCAACTACTGCTGGAATTGTGGATCTAATCCTGAAAATTTGTTTTATCTAAATTCTTACTGAAATATTTCCTCAGAAATCATCCCTTATAGCCCTCTCAGTAAGACTGTAGTAGATAAAAGATTCTTGGATAAAGTGAGTATCATTTAACTATGTTTGCCTTATAGTATTTGTTTTGCAAGTGACATTTATGGAAACTATTGGAAGCACGTTGGCACATACATTAGTAATGACTCATTTTACCCAGAGGCATTCCTTTAATTATTTTTTAACCACAACTTCCATTTAAAAGATAAAAAATGAAATAAAGCAAACAGTCTGGCAGAAAATTGTAAAAGTGGTAATACCTCATTTATCCGCATTTTTGGGGGATGTGGTAGTCCACATAAGTGAGCTTCCTAAGCAAATGAAACTTACCCGTTCTATGCTAGGACTTACTTAAACTTTTAGCACTTACAGAGAAAATATTTTGTAAATGGAATGCATATTCAGTTTAAAAAGACAGAAATGCCTCCAAACATAAACTAAGTCTATATTTGATGACCAACCATAATTATGGCAAAAAATTCCTCTCCTGTGCAATGCAATGTCCTGCTCATACTCACTTTCCTGACTCTACCTTTGCTGACAGGTCTCATATGTCCAGTAAGTGAACTTGCCCTTTCTACCCCTATTTCTAAATGTCTGCTTATAATTGGCAGCAATCTGAAAAATGTTAACCAACTATATTATGAATTTATATTGGAATTAATAAACTTTTTTTGATAAATATTTTATTTATTTACTTTTGATATCCATATCTTTTACATTATCGTGTGTACCCCATAGGTTACCCATCACCTGTTCACCCGTGAAGCCATCACCATAGTCCCTTGTGCTCCCCTCTTCCCCTCTCTTGAGCCCTTACCCTCCTCTCCTTCCCTGCTGAATGTCACATTCTTATTTGGCTCCCCTATATTCCTGTTATAAGTGAAACCATTCGATACTTTTCTCTTTCTTTCTGGCTTATTTCACTGATCATGATCCCTTCTAGTTCCATCCATGTTGCTGCGAATTGCATGTGTTTGTCTTTTTTGAATGCTGAATAGTATGGAATTAGTAAAGTGAAGTTTTCCTGCAAGATACATTATTGCCAGAACTTTTTCAGCTTTTTTTTTCCTGCATAAATCTCCATGCTGAGCAGTGTTGTGTATGGTTGATTTGGTTGAAAGTCTAACTGCAAGGTAATTAAAGAGACAGTCTATAGGAACCTAACTAGAAACTGTGATGTATTAATAAGTACAGTTGTTAATAAATTTCCCTCATGGGAGAGCACCACTGCCAACAGTACTCAGAACAATGCTAACACCGTGCAATCTCTCCCTGTTCCTGGTATGTGTCAGTTTCTCTTCGGTCCAGATGGTCTCTCAGATCCCAGCATGCATTGCAAGTATAAAAGGATATTATTACTGACACTGCTACTAGTCAGATTAGTAAAAGTTGTAAACTCTTCTTTAATAGTAACTAGTATCAGTAGACCTTCAGGTTATCTGTCTGGAAATGACTGCAAGCTATTATACCAAAAACTGTTTATTTACATACCATATGACAATTGTTCTGAAACTCTCCTAGTGCAAGGACCTAGTGCAGAGACAGCCCACCACCTGTTTTTGTAAGAGACTATTGAGACCCAGCTGCTTATTGTCTCTGACTGCATTTGCACTACCATGGTAGTGATGAGTATTTGCCACAGAGACCATGTGGTCCACAAAGCCAAAAAAATATTTAATATCTGAACTTTCATAGAAAATTTTGCCAACCCCTGCCCTAAACTATAGAAATTGACTCACCTACTTCCCTCTCCTTTTTCTGTATAAGAGACACTGATTGCTAGACTCATATAAAGCACATGTAGGTGGTGACTTGAAGGCACAATATAGGGTGGCATCATTCACTCAGATGTATTATAAAAAACTCTGAATATGAAGCCCTAGGGCAAGATACAGCCTTTTAGTTTTAATGCCATTGTTCTCTTTTAACCAAATTTGACAACGTATTTCTCGTTCTGTAATGAAGTTAATGTCTCCCCCACTGGATTTTTCAGGGATCACCGACATAGGAGAAGTTTCTCAGTTTCTGACGGAGGGAATCATCATGAAAGATTTTAGTCACCCCAATGTTCTCTCACTCCTGGGAATCTGCCTTCGAAGTGAGGGGTCTCCATTAGTGGTCCTACCATACATGAAACATGGAGATCTCCGAAATTTCATTAGAAATGAGACTCATGTAAGTACTAACTGGTGAACTAGAAGTAAGCCAGCTAGCCTACTAGAAAATTTTATATATGTGACTTGTATCGTATTTCTATTGAACAGTATTCTTCTAACAGTAATCTAATAAATGATTACTTACAATGCATGCTGAAGAGAATAAGAATTTTTATGTATTTTGTTCACTGCTATAGCTCCAACACTTAAAATAGCACTTAGGACATAGGCTTTCAGTAAATATATGCCGAATGAATGAGCTCAGAGCTATAAAAAAGGTTCTTAGGCTCTTGCAAATGGGAGTTTTCTTAGTGACAGTTATGCCTAAACCCAAAGGATCAACAAGCAATGGCCAAGTCAGGGAGGGAAGAGGAAAAAGTCCCCAGTAACAAAATCACAGGTGACCTTAGGCTCTTTCTTGACTCTTGCTGCCCATGCCTCTATGGAAGTTTATGGAGTAGCTTTACTTTTGATCAAAACAACTGCATAAACATGGGGTCAGGTCCTAAGTCAGTAAAGAAATAATTCATATTCAGCCTGAAGAATAAAATACTCCTTGGCAGTAAATTTTTGCAGATAAGGTGAGTTTATCTTACAAAACACAAAACTGCCCTGACAGAGCCTACATTTGCACTCTTGTTGCGTTCATCCCTGTTTGGCCTCACATGACTTGGCATTCCCCCTCCTCTTGGGAATTGTGAATAACAAGCTATCTTTTTTTGTTAAAGATTTATTCATTTATGCATACAAGCTGGGGTACAGGCCAGAGGTGTGGGGTGGTGAGAGGATTCACCAGAGACAGAGTGGGGAGCAGAACAGGCAGAGCGACGGAAATACACTGCTGAGGGGAGCAGCGGGCGAGGCAGGAGAGGTCTGCTGTGCCTTGTAAGAATGTCCCTGTCCGGGTATTTAACTCATGCTGCAGTGGCTCTGGATAGCTGCATAGTGCTGCGCTTAACCCCTTGTGCCACCAGGGAGGCCCCAATAAGCTATCTTTTCAATGTCCATTGTCTCCCAACTATTGATCTCACCATACCTGAATAAAAATAAAACTTACACTTAAAAAACCTTAATTTCACCCTATGGGGGAAATGGCCAAATTTATGAAATCGTCTAGTCTGGTCCTTTATAAACAGTAAGAACTTAATAAATGGCTGTTATCAACAGGGCCCAAGTTTTTATTTGAAATAAGATAATTCTTATAAACATTTCAGAATTCAGCTAGAACAGTAGGTGCTAAATTTATGCTCTTCCAATTCTCTTTGACTACAGAATCCAACTGTAAAAGACCTCATTGGCTTTGGTCTTCAAGTAGCCAAAGGGATGAAATATCTTGCAAGCAAAAAGTTTGTCCACAGAGACTTGGCTGCAAGAAACTGTATGTGAGTATGGAAATCTCTGTACCCATGGTCCAAATTAAGTGACAAGAGGAATCTGTTTCCCACTGTTCAAGCTTGTGAGGACGTTTTCTTTTCTTATGCAGAAGACCTTTATTTTCCGTTACAGTTTTAAATCCATATGTAAGCACTGGGGATGTGGGCGGGTCTTTCAGGCTTTATTAAATGGAGAGTTTAAAAGGGATTCTCCAGAGGGGGTCTTAAACAGCTGTTGTGTACTTTTCTTTTTCCTTCCCACCAGTAGCTCCCAATGTTGTGGTTTCACACCACATTAGTATTAGAGAAGGAGAATTTGATCCTCACCATTTTACAGTGAAAAGGAGAGGGTTGGTAACACAAATACCAACATATTGTAACTTCCCAAGATTGCATTTGAAATCCGCCTGCAGAAGCCCTACCAAAAATGGTATCTGGGAATGAATATACAAAGAACTTTATTTGTGTCTGGCTGGCTGGGCTGTATAATGCAACAGTCAACAGTTTGTAATTGATTCAGTGCTTTCAGTTACATAGCACTGATTCATGACTTATGGTATGTGTAAATGAAAGCTGTGCTATTAATTTCCTACCTTGGTTTCGGTCAATATAACAGCACAAAAGCCAGCTTAAATAAAAGGATGCATAGCTTCAGATGGCGGAAATTGGTTTTTGTTGAGCCTTACTACTTTTCTTAGATGCTTTACTGTGTCCCCACAGTACTGTGTACCTCTATTATCTCATTGGTGAGGTGTATAGGTTTTATATACTAACCTAACCCATTTGAGAATGGAAAATTAAAATAACAGTCCCTTGTTATATCTCCTTCATAAAATTGAAGATTACTAATAAGTTGACAGGTGAAGACTGGCACTCACTTTGGGTAGGCAATTGGCATTCTCTGTTTATCAATCAAGGACTAATGGAAGGAGAACCAGTTTTACTACTCCTACAGATCTATGTTAAAACAAAAAGGATTTTCTTTTACCACATAATTCATAATCTCTTTTCTTGGCCAGTTGAATTTGTAATGTGTCATTTTTATTCAAGAATTTCACTGTGATTTAGTGTTAGTCAGTAGAAATCAGATGAAACCTTCCCTTCAGAAGTTATGGATTTCAAATACTGGAGTTGCTTGTTCTAATCTATAGATATTCACAATTGCTGTGAATTTTCTTTACAGCCACCAGTAATATTTTTTATCCTTTCTGTAGGCTGGATGAAAGTTTCACTGTCAAGGTTGCTGATTTTGGTCTTGCCAGAGATATGTATGATAAAGAATACTATAGTGTACACAACAAAACAGGTGCAAAACTGCCAGTGAAGTGGATGGCTCTAGAAAGTCTGCAAACTCAGAAGTTCACCACCAAGTCAGATGTGGTAATGTACTGATCATCCTGATTTTCTCTTTTGCCTTAATAGCCAAATTTTTTAGTAGTTTTATGGACACTTAATTTTTTCAAAGAGGGGAACTTCAGCACTATTAATTTCCGTTTTCTTCATAAGTAAAAATGGGCTTGATTATCCAACAGGTACTTATAATATGTTTTCAATCATTCATTTATTTATTCAAAAACATTTGTTCAACAGGGGGTCATGGGAAGCCCAAAGCTCAATGAGGCATGAGCCTGTTCTCAAGGAACTTTGGCCCAGCAGGGAACAGATAGTATGTCCATCAGTATCTGGCACACAAAGTGGACTGGAGTTAGCCTGGCCTCTGTAGACCAAGGACAACAGAATTCCACCTCAAGAATTGTCTTGAAACTCAAACTAATGTGTTTCCATCATTCCTAATACACGCATATTAGACACCGCTCTCTGCCTCTGTCACTCTCATCTTCCCACCCTCCCTCCCGTGAGTCCTCCTGCCATCCTCCTCTGATTCCCAATTAATGCCTAAGTCAAGTCCTATAATTTCTTGGAAATTTACCAAATTTTGCTCCCTTTTTGGTAATTTTTGCCTCTAGATACACCTACCAGTTTGGAAGACCTGATCATAGATTAATAATTGGTCTTTAAGAACTTTGAACTCCTCATCCACAAAGCATCTACAAGATCAGTTTCATTACAAGTCATTATAAGGATTAAATAAGATAAACTTGATTTAAAAAAGAAAGAAAGAATGTATGTTGCCTGTTCCCAGCTCATTATGTAACACTCACTGTCTCCCACCACCCTAACTTGGGAGTTGGGTCTCTCAGACTTCCCATGTCACCAGCATGCAGCAGCATCCCTCACCTCTCCTTGTTCAGAAACCTATATGGTCTCCACATGGACTGACTTCTCCTAATTCTCTAAACAATCACCTGGAGCTCAACACAGTGGTGTTCCATTGATATCAGCTTCACCCACTTTCAACATTCAAAAACCTCCATAGCACAGATCTTTTTCAACCTTACCTTATCCTTTATCTAGTTCACACATCAAGCAAGTGAACTATTATATTTGTGTTCAACAAAAGACATCTTTTCTCTTACCCCTGCGCTCACCCACTCCATCTGAAATGCCCTTTCTTCTGTCACACTACATGTACCCATAAAATAAATTCTCTCTGTTCTTCAGGAGCCACTTCACTTGTCACTTTCTTCTTGAAGTTTTTCTCATTAGCCCAGTATTACTTATTTAATTTTTTAATATTATTGCAGTGTTAGTTATTGTATGTTACTGTTCTGTGAGACAGTTAATTGCATAATATTCTAAACTCTGCTCAATCAGTCTTGGGGTCCAGCCTGTAACTTGTACAGTAATCAAATAATGCACAACAAAGGAGTAGTGAATACTTGTTAAATGGATTTAAATTTTAGTGCAAATCCTGGAACTTGAAGATTAGTACAATGAAGTCATAAAAAGTGACTCATAATATTTTCAGACTTTAAAAACTTTGATTTTGAAAGACTGCAGAAGACAGCAAAGTTTCTACCTGGAGTACGTTTGTTTTCTTTATTTGGGTGAGGCAGTCAGTGTGACCTTAATGAGTTCTTACACTTGAGCGAAAGGAAAGAGCCATTATCGAAGTTTTGTATCGGCAACTACAGTATCTACCTAGTTTCTTTCAGTCACAGCATTTAAAAGCATGCTTTGTCTCTTCTCACTGTATATTGCCAAGTTACATTTGCTTCTTAGTATTATATTTTCTTTCTCAATTTTTCTGGTCTGTATTTTCCTTTCTTCCAAACTTCCTTTTCCTCCGAGCCTTATTTCTTCCCCATATGCTTCTTAGTGTGTGTGTATCATGCAAGTGTTATTTACCAAGAACTGATTTCCTGAGTCCTCTGCCCAGAGGTGGCCCACACATGTTGCCCTACTGTCATGTGTCATTGTTACCTTGGCACATGTCCAGGGGGAGATAACGTGTATTACCTGATCTATTCTGAGTAGAGTGATTTAAGTCAAAAACTTGCATATTTGGTGAAGTTTAGCAGCCCAGTCAAGACCCAAGAGTCAGTGTTTATCCCAATGTGAATTCAGATTTATGGGAAATTTTTAGCAAGTCACTTAACCTCTCCAGGTCCCCGTGCTTTTCCTATAAAGTACTAATACAGCTGTTTTATATTTATCTTCTACTTTAACATTTTCAAATTACAGTTAAATTAGTTTTTAATAGCCTGTTGCCTAGCAGTTTTATTACTTCTGATTTTTCATCTGGATTTTTACTTTTACCAAGTAGACTTTCTCCTTTAATATTAACATTTAAATATGGTTATAGTTCTTAAAGAGTATTTACATTCATTTGAAAGCCCAACAAATTTGAATTTTAGAAGACTTCCTTTATCATTTTTTGTACTAATAATCTAAAATTATAATAACTGGACAGCCACATACAAACAAATAAAACTAGAGCACTATCTTATAACATATTAAAATCAACTTAAAATGTATCAAAGACTTGAACATAAGACCTGAAGCCATAAAACTCCTAGAAGAAAGCAGTAGACATCAAGATTCTTGATATTGGTCTTGGCAAATGTTTTTTCACATTTCATAGTGAAAGCAAAGGCAACCAAGGCAAAAATAGACAGATGGAACTATCTCAAACTAAAAAGCCTCTGTGCAGTAAAGGAAGCCAACAAAATGAAAAAGGAACCAACTAAATGGAAAAAATATTTGTATATTATATATCTGATAGGGGTCAATATGCAAAATAAATAAAGACCTCATACAACTCAATGGCAAAAAAAAAAAACAAAAAACCCTGATTTCAGAAATGGGTAAAAGATCTAAATAGACATTTTTTCCAAGATAACATGCAAATGGACAACAGGCACGTGAAAAGACAATCAGTATCACTCATCATCAGGGAAATGCCAGTCAAAACCACAATAAGATATCATCTCATGCCTGTTTGAATGGCTGTTATCAAAAAGACAAGAAATAACAAGTGTTAGCAAAGATGTGGAGAAAAGAGAACCCTTGTGCACTGCTGGTGGGAATATAAATTCTTACAGTCACTTTGGAAAACAGTATGGAGATTCCTCAAAAATTTTAAGATAAAACTACCATCTAATCCAGCAGTTCCACTTCTGACTATTTATCTGAAGAATACAAAAGCAATGACTCAAAAAATATATGGGTTCATTGAAGCATTTTCTATAATAGCCAAGATATGGAAGCAACCTAATTATCCTTTGTGGAATAGATATGCAATGGAATAATTATTTAGCCCAATAAAGAAGAAAATCTTGTTTTTTGCAAGAACGTGGATGAACCTTGAACACATTATATTACGTGAA
Source organism: Scalopus aquaticus (assembly GCA_004024925.1). NCBI lineage: Eukaryota > Metazoa > Chordata > Mammalia > Eulipotyphla > Talpidae > Scalopus > Scalopus aquaticus. Next base: position 32,515 of record PVIJ01004222.1, on the reverse strand, counting down.
ATAAGTTAGAGAAAGATAAATGTTCCATCATCTTACTTCTGTATGGAGTCTAGAACAATAAAAATGGGTAATAGACTGGTGGATACCAGAGGCAAACACCACTGGTAGGAGGGGTGGGAGAAGGGCATTAAAAACTACAACCCCTTACTGTAAAATAAGTCATGGGGATGTGATGTACACCATGGAGACTATGGTTAGTAATACACTATTATATATTTGAAAGGTGCTAGGAGAATAAATCTTAACAGTTTTCATCACAAGAAAAAAATTTCGTCACTGTGTGGTGATGAATATTAGCAAGACTTATTGTGATCATTTCTCTATACAATTATTCAATCATTATTTTATATACCTGAAATTAATATAATGTTATATGTCAATTATGTCTCAATAAAAGTTAACTAATTAAAGTGTAATGAAGCTACTGACAAAGAGAAAAACAGAAACATGCTAATGCTTTGACTCTGGGAGAGAGAATAACATATTCCACTGACTATTGATGAAATTTTAATCATCATATGGACTTCAGATATGCTTTTTGAAAAGTTAAATTTGTAACCTAAACTTTATCCAATTCTCGTTTAAACATGTCATAAAATATATAGCTTACTAACTACCTCTAAAGAACTTTTTGCTCATAACAGCAATAATGACTATACTAAGCCATGTTTGGTTGTCAAGACCTACTGATTACCTTTCATATTTGTGCCGTCACACCTGTTCATCTGGATTGTCCTTTCTCTCTTTCGATTAGTGGTCCTTTGGCGTACTTCTCTGGGAACTGATGACCAGAGGAGCACCACCTTATCCTGATGTCAACACCTTTGATATAACAGTTTACTTGTTGCAAGGTCGAAGGCTCTTACAACCCGAATACTGCCCCGATCCCTTGTAAGTAGGAAAGGAATGTCAAAGCATCTCGTTTCTATTACATTCTTTGTTTTCACAGAAACACTTGCTTCAGAAAGGGCCTCTCATAGCATTTCTTTCTTCCTATAACAGATATGAAGTGATGCTTAAATGCTGGCATCCTAAAGCTGAACTGCGCCCATCCTTCTCTGAACTGGTCTCCAGCATCACAGCAATATTCTCTACTTTCATCGGGGAGCACTATGTCCACGTGAATGCTACTTATGTGAATGTCAAATGTGTGGCTCCATATCCTTCTCTCTTATCATCACAAGATAATGTTGATGGCGAGGGGGGCACATGATGGATGGACGTGCCACCAGCTCCTACTGAGAAACATCACAGCACTGTCCAAACAGCAGTCCATACTGCCTGGCCATTGAAACACCATGAGCTATTTTTTGCTTTTGTCAAAGTTGCACTATTATAGGACCTTCTATTGTTATTTAAATTTACTGGGTTCTAAGGAATTTCTCATCTGACAAAGCATCAGAGCCACAAGTCAGACCCTTGTGACTAACGACTTCACCACAGCTGCAGGGACACTCCTGTCACATTCAGACCAAAACCTGAATTCTGAGTCGAAATTTTTAAAAAATCAGGATCCCAACTGATTTCATATGGAGAATTGAGGAAATCAGTTTTGAAGGTTTCTTGATCACAGAAAACTTAGAAGTTGTAATGTCCAGGACAGATGTGGCAGCCTCAGGACCAGACCACTGATTTAGTATTGAAGTGTTTGAAGAACTTTTATATGTTGTATGGTCACATTCCCTTTAAAATTTTGCATACACATTCCTTTTATTGAAAAAGTGTCTATAGGCAGCACAGTCAACATTTCAAAACAACAGGACATGAAATGAGTTTATAAATTAGCAGGAATATTTACATATTGTACATAGATGTCATTAAGAAAGTTTTCATAAAATAGCTTAGTTACAAGAAATACTTACTTGTCGTTTAGAAGTCAACTGTTTTGAAAATGATACTGTTCTGATTAAGGAATGTGGATATTTCGATGTTCCAATTCTTTTTTAAATGATGACTCTGAAATAAGACTAGTAATTTGCGATAAGTGTTTTTAAAGGTAGCTCAGCATGTTTTTAAAACAGAATACATCTGATTTAAAGGTTCATTGCTTCCAATCACAGCTCATACATAGAGCAAAGAAAGGATCATTGAGCTAAAAATACTAGCCTCTTTCTCAGGCGGCAGCTTCCCACCCCCACAAACAATTGGAGATAAAAATTGGGGGAGACCAGTTTTGCATTAGGACATGCTTTTTTTAAGTTAACCATATTTTATGAAAAAAAAAATGGGCAACTGACAGTTCTGACCATTTGACCTGGATGACCAGTTGCTGGGCAGGACTTTTGTGATGTTTTGTTCCGTGGGATTTTGTGCTTACTACTGTATAGTGCATGTGGCACAGGATACTCTTAACTGGTTTTGTCGATGTAAACATTTAAAGTTTTATATTTTTATAAAAATGTTTATTTTTAATGATATATGAGAACTTTTGTTAGGCCACAAAAATACTGCACTGTGAACATTTCAGAAAAGGTATGTCAGACTTGGATTAACTATGGCATGGTTTTAAATGGCTGTAAATAGTGATAAGGAAATGTACTGATTGCCAGTACACCCCACCCTCATTACATCACCAGGACCTGAAGCCTTGGATTAACACAGCAAGCTATAAAGAGGGTATGTTACAATGGGACTTTACTAGAGTTGAACTCTTGTTGCTAGACAGTGATTACAACCAAGAACTCTTTGACAATGGTATGACTTACCAGAAAACACAAGTATCTGCAGAGATACTCCCATTCAAATGTTGCAATTCAAATACTTCGTAAGAGTGAAGAGTAATACTAATTCACAGAGGATTAGAAATAGTGGATGAAAAAACAAAAAAATCAGTTTTGTAGAATCATATCTACCAATGTCAAGATAATGAACGCATCAAGAACAGAAAGAGTATATGGAAACAACCATCAACAATACTACACATCTGTATATATGCTTGAGAAAGCTGCAATGTGAAAGTCATGTTTGCTATTTATAAACATGTCCTTAGGTTAATGTCTCTGAACAGATTGTGGGAGTTATTCTTCCAAGAAGTAGATACTTATCACTGCCTGTACCTGCAGTTGAGCTGAATGGTACTTTGTATGTTAATAGTTGTTGTTCTGATAAATCATACAATTAAAATAAAGTGATGCATCATCTTGTATCCTGAGAGTTGGTTATTACTGGCCGTGCATGATTACTTCCTCCATTTACATAATAACAGAGGGAACCTGAGATTGATTTCACCTGGATGCATTGAAATGCTCCATATATGAGAGCCTTAGTTAAGTTAATGCACAAGCAGCTAAAAAGATTTGCATTCCTGAATCTTCGGAATTCTCTGTCTTTCCAAAAATGCTTTACCCTGAGTTGCTGAATTACCTGCCTTTCTTAGACAGTCAACAGCTGGAGGACCTGGTTCCTACCTTAGCTTGGTGCTCTTCTCCAACAAGGAATATCTGAACCATAAGATATGACAGTAGAGCTGGTTGGTACAGAGGTACCTAACTGGGAGTTGTAGGGACTTTCCCACCCCTTTAAAGATCCCCCCTTAAAACTGCCCTTTCTGGATCAGGGAAAAATAATAATAACAATACATTTTTTTTTAAATTAACAGGCAACTCTATATCAGAGATGTTCTGCAGGGGAGAGGGAGGGAGAAGGATCAAAACGGGAGGGACAAGCACACAAGGGACTATGGCCCTAGTGTACGGGTGAACTGGTGGTGGGAACTCTATGAGGGCTACACCTAAGAGGAGAAAGCAAACATTGTACAAAAATAAATAAATGTATTAAAAAATAAAATAAAACTGCCCTTTCTATCTACACAGATTCCCACCATTTGGGAGAGCCCAATTATTAGAGAAGCTACCTTCAGGTTATCTCTATGAATATTATTGTAAAGGTAAAGGAATTCCAAGGTGATGTTCAGTTATCTAAGAATTGAGAGGCACTGTGGGACAATTTGATTTACAAAGAGTGGGACAAATTTAAACTGGCACCTACAAAATTCAGTAAAAGCTCATTTTTACTGAGAGAGAATTCAATCCTATACACAAAGTCCCTCCAAGAGATGTATTTCTATAAGAAGTGAGATCACACACCATGACCCTGATGTACAAGTACTGGCACTTCGTAGGTTCTCAAATAATTGCTGAACCAACAGAACATTTTTTAGCCTCCATCACTTTAGACCACAACAGACAGTTATTACCTGTGCAATTCCCATGGTGTTTGGTGAACACTGACCTGGGAAGTGGGGGGATCTTTGTAGAGAGGGGGATAAAATGACCCCTTTGCCAGAATATTCTTTGCAAAGTTTTGCTTGATGCTCTGAATTTTCAATTCCCACAGGATTTTTCACTTCACTATGTAGGAATCAGTTATATTTTTGCTCTCTGATATTTATTCACAGCAGATTTTATCCTTAAAGAAATATGGGAAAGGGTATAAACCTTATACAAAGGGGCTTCCCTGGTGGCACAAGGGTTACATCTCAGCCTATGAAGCTCTCCGCAGCCACTGAAGCAGGAGTTCTATCCAAGGCCAGAGAGATTCCCACATGGCGCAGCAGACCTCTCCTGTCTCACCCACTGCTCCCCTCAGCAGTGTACTTCAGTCAATCCGCCTGTTCTGCTCCCCGCTCTGTCTCTGGTGAATCCTCTCACCCCCCCACCCCCTCACACATACACCTCTGGCCTATATCCCAGCTCTTGTATACATAAATAAATAAATTTTTTTTAAAACTTCAGGGAAAAAAAAAGCTTATGCAAAGATACCAATTTGAGTGCTGACAATTCAAATCATTGAGTTATTCAATTTAATTCAGAAAACTAGTATTTTATAAAAGAAAGTGATCAGTATTTAATTGAACAAATGCTTACTGAATATTTATGTATGGCAGGCACCATACTAGTTAATGATATAAGGATAAACAGTCCCTCTTACCCCAAGGAATGTAATGGGAGAAACAAAATTACACCGCTAATGAATATAATAACTGCATTTCTTAAATATGTAATCTGTCTTGAAGAGACTTCACAGTTTAAACATAAAAAGTATTACCTCTTAGGCAAATAGATGAATCTCTGATTTACCTAAATTTCTTAATCTGTCAAATAGGATAATCCTACTTATTCTACAGAATTGTTTAAAGACTAAAAATAGTGTGTAAAGACACCTGATATGCCATAATTACTCAGTGCTTGCAATATTATTAATATTTCGTTGTCTTCAATAGTGAAAGCTCAAGCAAGGGTTGTCTGTGGCTTATTGAAAGGGAAATTAAGCTTAATTTCCCTTGCCTTATCTATGTTTAAATCCTTATCCTTACTCTATTTTTCAATTCACATCTGCTATATACAATAGGAACAGAGGTGTGATTCCCTTCATCCTAGCCACTGATACGGCAGTGTGGGTGGGGGATGAGAGAAGGGTGAACGAGAGAGTGCAAGACATCCAAAGATACCTCCATCACTTCTTTCTTCAAACTATTACTTTTATTCAATGACTAGCTTCCTTTTTTCTTGTTTAGTCTTGGTATCTAGAGTTTATAACAGACATGGGAGAAAACCACTTAATTACTGGAAAGTTGCAAGAATGCGCAATGTCAGGAGTCATAATCTTCTGTATTCACGTGTAGAGATTATTGTTCTTTTTTGCTCAAATAGCTGGTAAATTATTCAGGATCAGGAAAAGTAGACTATGTCCAGTACTGTTTAAGTTAGATGGTGTGTATTTGGAAAATAAGGAATGTTAATATTGCAATCCATCTGGGTGACTAGACACACAATGCTAAATAACAAAAATCCACAGGATTCACTCTTGTGCCACATTAGGCAAGAGTGAATAGGTACGCAGACGTTAAGCCCCAAATGAATAAATGCGCAGTGCTTTCATTTCATGAAATGTTTTCCTTTTCATACTTGATAGTTTTCTTCAGGATTATTTCAATTCTCTATCAAAATTGAAAATAACTTCGGTCATAAACCAGTGAAACATTTCAATTGGTGAATTGAAGGCAATAAAACAGAGACTTGCCCAAACTGTCCTTTGTTGTAAATTAAACCAGAGATCTAGATTACGTCAGCCAAAGGTATTGATCACGAGGCTGAGAGGTTTATAACTACTATTGACTTACTATGTGACCCTGGAGCAGAAATCTAGGAAAATTGCAAAAGCATATCTACAGTAATGAAAAGTCCATCATTAATAGGACTTACTATCCTGTCATGCAACTAGTACTGTATTGGCTTCAAGGGAAATATTTAACAAATGCTAGAAACAGAGCTTCTGTCTTTTCCCTATTCTCCATTGCATGCTTCTTAGCCATCCTGATGAGTGTGTTTTCCTTCTTACCAGTAAAAAGTGTTGGTTAAAAAAACCTGATAGAACTTAGTTCATTAGTTCCATCTAAAATTAGCATTCAGGCATCCAAATAGTTCATAATCCTTTATTATTATTATTATTATTATTATTATTATTATTATTATTATTATTATTATTATTATTTTAAAGAACTACTTCCCGAGTAGGGCTCAATTCCTCTTCTCAGCGGTTAAACCCTGCCTGGTTAAGCATTCTGAAAACTAGGTGGTAACAGGGCCTCCCTGGTGGCTCAGCGGTTAAGCGCTACGCTGTGGAGCTGTCAGCAGCTGCAGCGGTCGGGGAGCTTCCCACATGGCGCAGCAGACCTCTCATGCCTCGCCCGCTGCTCCCCTCAGCAGTGTATTTCTGTCAATCTGCCTGTTCTGCTCCCCACTCTGTCTCTGGTGAACCCCCTCACCGCCCCATGCCTCTGGCCTGTACCCCAGCTTGTATGCATAAATAAATAAATCTTTAAAAAAAAAAAACTAGGTGGTAACATTGAAAGAGCAGCTCTCAGATGAAAACCGTAACAGATTTTTTATTTGACTAAACTGATTTATCATTATTTTAAAGCACTGGATCCAAATTACAATGATAATTTTTATCCTCTTAAGTCTTTGTCTTCATGCATTTACTTTTTCTCTGTCACATGCGTACATTCTTTTTGCCACATGAGTCCCAGGCTGGCAGAAACATTCGTTAATCCATAGACCTCTAGGCTGGAACGACAAAAATGCATAAAATCTTACCAGGCCAAAAGAGATCAACTTTAAAAATCTGTGGCATTCAAACATGTCAGAACTGTTTTTCGCTGACTCCCCAAACCATTTATTGTCCTCATTACGATCCATGGATTCTGTAATATCAGTTCCTCCTTTTATTGGGCAGTCTGGAATTTTTAAACACCGTATTTCAATTACCTTCCTTGGTTGTTTATCATTTCCACAGTTGTTTTATGAGTTTTCTTCCTGTGTCTCATTCTAAGAGTGTTGGAAAATAATCATGGATGGAGCACCAACAGCCAGGCCAAACCCTCCATTTGACTTCTGCCACTATACTCCAGTGACATCTGTTCTTAACATTATGGTCATGCTGGGACTTTCCTCTTTCCTTCTGTAGAACTGTGACTAAACAACCACCATATTCATGAGTGGCAACAATCCTTGTAAGCAGGAAATGTCAAATTCAGAGGCTTTGTGAAATCTTGACCTGAGAGTCCACACTTCTGAAGTCAGTCACATGATGTTCAGAGACTCAGAAGTCTCAATAAGAAAAATGGCGAAGAAACCCAAACAGCCTCTTGGGATATTTTTGCAAAGCTGTTCTTAATTTCTTGTTACACTGTGAGAATTAAACCCAGGGAACTTAAATTACCTTTGGTGGTAGCCAAAGGTCTATGAAAACACATGAGTAAAGCAAGAAATTACTGCAAGATACTAAAAAAACATGTTTTGGCTAGTTTTTTTGAAAATGAATTTAATTGATAAAAATAATGATAATAATAATGATCTCATCCCAAGGCATGTCACAGGAATTAATGACTGTCTGGAAGCTAATGGGCTAAGGTAATGCTCTCAGGAATTAGTCTTGCTTAATGAAATGTTAGTTTAGTAAACGAATGATCAAAATGAAGAGAGTGAAAAACTCGGGGCTGCTACCTTTATAACTTTTTGTTTCTTACATGTATTTCTTACTTTCACTCTGAGGATATGTTTACTTATAGATTGTTCTACTGACAGAGATTTAACTCCCTCTAGTGCAAGCATGTCACATTTATAATGATTGCTTTGAACCATTTTATTTTTTATAAAGTTTTATTTATTTATGCATACAAGCTGGGTGCCCGCCAGGGGTGTGAGGCAATGAGAGGATCCACCAGAGACAGAGTGGGGAGCAGAACAGACAGATTGAAGTACACTGCTGAGGGAAGCAGCGGGCGAGGCAGGAGAGGTCTGCTGCACCATGTGGGAATCTCCCTGGCTGGGGATTGAACTCGCGCTACAGTAGCTCTGGATAGCTTCATAGTGCTGTGCTTAACCCATTGCGCCACCAGGGAGGCCCTAATCACCTATTCTTTTTTTTTTTTTTTTTTAGATTTATCTATTTATACGTACAAGCTGGGGTACAGGCCAGAAGCATGGGGCGGTGAGGGTGCTCACCAGAGACAGAGTGGGGAGCAGAACAGGCAAATCAACAGAAATACACTGCTGAGGGGAGCAGTGGGCGAGGCAGGAGAGGTCTGCTGCCCCATGTGGGAATCTCCCCGGCCGGACGTCAAACTCACGTCACCACTGCCAACAGCTCCACAGCACAGCGCTTAACTGCTGTGCCACCAGCGAGGCCCCTAATCACCTATTCTTGATAAGCAGCATTCTGTGAAAGATTATTTCAAAATTTTATCTGACTGATGACTTTTAACTGACTAGAACTGCACCTACATGTGACAAACATAAAACACAGAGATGGGTTCTTTACTGTAGCCCATGACTTCACTTTATTCCAACTGTCGTTCTAGCAGGAGCACACCATCCTAATTTTGTCTGTTCTCTAAGGAGACACGTGTGGAAACCCGAATCGCCTGACATCCTCGTACTGACTATCCAGTCATGATGCAGAACCAGTGACCCAGCAGGCCCACCCCTTACTCTCATATGGACACACACGGTGGCTTAGAGTTTAGATGGACACATTTTGGAATCAGACACTCTAGACTTGAATTATTTTTACCACTTAAAAGTAGTGGGATTTTGAACTAGCTGCTTATCCTCCCTTACTATCAGTTTCTGAACAGAAAAAATGGAAATATGAATAGTGACTTCCTCAGAAGATGCTGCAAGTTTGAATGAAACAGTGCATGAAGAACTCAGTGCTTACTATTTCTGAAGAATTAATTTTCCAGTGGTTATTCTTGGAGCTCTTGATTTTTACTTCTTTATTATTACTTATAACCTGCCTTTCTCCACACAAAAAATTCAATTTGGAAGACTCTAGAATAAGATTACCACCAAACAGGTTGAAAGTTTGGCACAACCCAGAAATATGTGAAGGTCAAAGTCGTGAAGACAGGCAGTAGTTTCCTTCATCCTCTCTAGTTGTGTCAGCCTGATATTTGGAGCAGGGCCTAATGCATTCTGACTTGACTACGTATGTGATCCTCAATGTCACTTTCCTTATCTATTAGTAATAATAATAATACCTCACAGTATTATTTATAAATACTACATTTTATTATTAGGTTTTATACAAATATAAGATATAGTTATGGTTATTCAATCCGCCAAAATAGAATTTCTTTCAAAAGTCTCTTTAGAACTCATCTGATCTGTAAAATTCCCTCTAACACACACCAGCATTTCATTTGCTCTAACATAATTGCTGTAGTTTACAGCAGTTGATGCCACATCCAGTGGCATCAGTAAACTCAGGACTGGAGAAGGTTGCAAATCTGGCCCCAGGACTACACACAGGGGTTCTGAGTACTCATTGCTAGCTGACACTTAAACAACTGTTAAATCCTCTTTGTAGTTCAAAGTTTGAGGATGAAGCTACTTCCCCTTCTCAGAGGTAAACACAAATGCAGATCTGAAGTGGTGTTCTGAGCTAACATGAGACATGTTGAATTTGAATGTCATCAGGGCCACACTTTTCCAACATAATAAATTGTTCTTTGTTCAAATCAAAAACTAAATTCCCTTTGTTTTCCAAAATCGGTCCTGTCAGATTTCCTTGATTTAATTGTATCTTTTTTGTCTGCTGACAATGGAAAGCAGAAGAAAATAATCTTGCTAAGGAAATGAAATATTACAAGAAAAACAGGCATTCTCACACTGTATGAGGTAGGGCTTTTTTTTTTTTTTCACTTTCAAAATTTTTTTTATAATAAAGGTCTTTGCCCTTTGAAACAACAGCATTATTGCAGTTACCGTTAGGTCATATCTACATGACCCAAAAGAAAATGTTGGAAAGAAAATTAACTAATTCATAAGGGTATGTACAACATTATTTTTAAAAGGAAATGGATCTTCATACATAGACTAATAAATGATCACAAAGACAAGTGAGAACTGAGGCAAGCATTTAAAAAATTCAAATAAAAATTTATGATTAAAGCATCTATGAAGTTTAGGTAAAATCATTTAGTGAATATAAATTAATGCAATAATTACTGTAATTATTCTGTTTATTTAGCTGTAGTAGTCCTTGATTTATTGAAAAAAAAGAATTCTGAGCTCTAGTTGGCTGGGTTGGGAGGTCTTATAATGAAAGGAGAATCAGGTCCCCATCCCAGTTCAACCATATACTCATAATTTGCCTGTAGGAAAAATCAGATTTTCATTTCTTCAATTTTAAAATATTATTGAGAGTTGTCAGTATGACAGGCACTATTCTAAGAAAGGAAGATACAGCAGGGAGTATAGTAAACAAGACTGTTGCTCCATGGGTCACATATTCCAAAGTGAGGAAAAAGAAGGAAGGAGGGGAGGGGATGGGAAAAAAGAGAGAAGGAGGGAGCAGCAGAAGAAAGAAGATAGAGACAGAGGACATAGCTGCACAGAAGTTAATCTCAAATTGCTGCAAGTGCTAGTAGAAATAAATAGTATAATTAGATTGAGATTAAAATGGTGGCTTGCCATACAGTGATCAGGAAAAGCCTCTCCAAGAAAGCAATATGTAATCTGAGACTTATAGATGAGAATAAGCCAGCAGTGTAAAGGAAAAAAAAAACCCAGTGCAAAAGATGGGAAAAGGCTTTCCCTGTTGAAGTCCCAGGAAACAGACCTACGTGGTAGTAATATATTGAGCTGTGGAAGAATGGTGTGGGGCAAAGTTGGAAACATTAGCAAAACCAGTTAGATCTAACAGTAGTGGGGAACTAGTGAAGAAATTTAGACAAGAGAACATGATTTATTTTTAATAGATCATTAAGACTGCTGAGTGAAAATAGGTTGTAAGAATGCAAGAAAAGACAGGGAGGCTATTGAATAGCTGTAGGCATGAGATATGGTGGGCTTGAAGGAGGATGGAGACCTGGAGGTAGAAATAAGTGAACAGATTTAATATGCATTCTGAAGATAAAATGAATGGAATGAATAGTATGTGTTTGAAGAGAAATCATCAAAGGTGACTCCTAAGTTGTTGGCTGAAGCAACTGGTTGGATGGTGTCACCACTTCCTGAGAAAGCTCAGTGAGTCACTGTTCAAATCAGTACATCGATTTAAGATAACCCTTAGACAAAAATGTAGTAATGTTAAGTAGATATTTGAATATGTAAGTGTGAAACTTAGAGGAGTAAAACCATGTGTATTTGGTGGAAGAAAGTCATAGAGTCAAATGAGATCATCTAGAAGTAGAAGCTAGAGAGGGCTGAAGATTGAACCACAGGGCACTACAATGTTTAGAGGCCAGAAAGGTGAAATTGAGAAGGAATCACTTACCTCATAATAAAATCCAAGTGATGACATGGAAAGATTAAATTATGTATATTTTGTACTGGTCAGTTAAAAATAACAACTCAACAGTTATAAATTTCTTCCATTTTTAACCCTCTTTCTAATTGCCCACTCCTGCCATTTTGCCACTCCTGCCATCTAAATGTAAAAATGAACACTTCTTTTAGCTCAATTTATCTAGGCCCCAACTGAATTTAATGAGTCAGCAAAGATGCTGTATCAACAATCATTACGTATCACCGCTACCAATCCCAAATGATATGTCTCCTCTATCTTTCTGAAAAATTCCATTTCATTCAAATTGTCCTAATGTTTGCATTTCTAAATTAACACAAATTATCCACTAATGTCTTTCATTTGAAATTGGAAAATTATGCATCCTCTGTTTACCTGCTTCCTTTGAACAGCTTAGCTCCTGCTTATACTTAGATAAGTGTATATAACTATTACCATTCTTTAAAAAAATTCCTAAAAACAAAAGCAAAAAAGTAATGGCCCACAATTAACCTAGAATGTGCATATCAGGATTAGGTTCAGAAAACACAACACAACTGTGATTTAAATGAGATAAGAGTTTCCTTCTTTTACTCAAAATAAACTGGAGACAGTGGAGGCTGGTGTGGAGGTTCAAGGTGTCCTCAGGGACCCAGCTTCTCCTATCTTTCTGCTCTCCCACCCTGGTACATGGCCCCCATCGTTAAGGTCACCTTCATGGCCAAGAAGGCTTTGTGAGTTTACAGAAGAAAAATAAAAGACTGAGTCTGCACCCTTTAAAAAGCTTTTTTCTTAGAGACCTATAAAACTCTCAGTGCTGTATTTGGTCAGAATGTAGTCTTAGAGCTGCACCTAGACTACTAGGAAACATAGTCTTTTATTTTGGGCCCCAAGATGCCCGATTAAAATCAGGGTTCTATTAAGGAAAAAGTGGAGAGTAGGTGTAGCTAATAGTCTCACAGTGTGTATGTAGGATCAATATAAATCAGTGTTTTTTATGGAAAAAACTCCTTAAGGACCTTCCTATTTTAATAATTAGCCCCCCAAAATGAGCTATACTTAACATACCCATCCATTATGATCCTTCGATCAAATATTTTTCCTACAATTTCAGCAAATTTAACATTTTGGGACCATCCATGCTGCATGAGGGGCTTGGTTAGACAACGTGGGAGACAAAAAGATTTACAAATTCTTGTGTAAATTTACACTTTCATTAGAAAAAAATAAAGACATCCACCCCAACTGTAATAGGTTCTTTTTTTTTTAATTTTTAATTTTATTTATTGTTATTTTTATCTTTTACATTTGTATTCCCCTTGGGTAGCCCACCACCAATTCACCCGTGATCCATCTCCATGATCCCTTGTGTTCTTTTCTACTCCATGTAATAGGTTCTTTTAATAAGCATCTAAATTAAGAAATTTGGGAGTTCAGTATTAACAGAGATTCTTTATGCTAGGAAGGTTGAAGAAGGTTTTGTGAAAGAAAATGCACTTGAATTGGGCCCAGGTGGGTAGACTGGAAAAGAACATTCCACACAGAATCACAATAGCAGAGAAGTCAGAGAAATACAAGAATGGATGAGGAGCAAGAGATAGTCACTTGAATATAAAAATATTTGAGAAACAGACAGTAATGTATTCAACGATAATGAGCACTGATATGCTTCAAGCCGCCTCTGCCTAAGACATAATTATGTTTATTTTTTTTCCATGATCCTGGGCACTGAGTTTGAAAATTCAAGTATGGGGTTGGTGATGGGAGGATATAATCAGGATAAAAGAGGGTGAATCCTTTGTCCTTTTTGGCTGCCAGCCCTTAGATCTTGCCAGGCTGCCATACCCCCTTTCCTGGGAGGGAGCCTCCCCAGGACCCTCTGTGCCCTTGGACAGTGTGCAGTATGGAAGCTGTACTGGGCTGTTCCCTCTCTTGGAAGAACATAACACATAGTCAGGCACAGAGAGCTGCCAAATGTTGTGCATGAAGAATAGCATGGCACTCCTGGAGCTAAGGTGTATGATGCAGGAGTGTAGAGGACTCAAATCATACAGGGTCTTTATTATCACCCGAAGATGGTAGGAAACGGGGAATGTCGAAAGGCTTTCAAAACAGAGGGACAACAAAGCCAGAACCATTATTTGGAAAAATAACTCCAAGTACATTGATTGTAAGAGGAAAAAAATTTAGGGCCTCCCTGGTGGCACAGCTGTTAAGCGCTGCGCTGTGGAGCTGTCAGCAGCGGTGACACGAGTTCGACACCCAGCCTGGGAGATTCCCACATGGCGCGGCAGACCTCTCCTGCCTCGCCTGCTGCTCCCCTCAGCACTGTATTTCTGTCGATCTGCCTATTCTGCTCCTCACTCTGACTCAGGTGAACCCTCTCACCTCTGGCCTGAACCCCAGCTTGTATGCATTAATAAATAAATCTTAAAAACAAAGAAAAAAGAGGAAAAAATTTTAAAAATTGGTTGAGAGACTATTTCACTTTAGTTGACTGTAGCAGGAACTACAAGTATACTAGACAGTGGAAACAGGTCAGCATCCCATGCTCACATAGCACTGTTGCTTTAAGACTGTGTGTGATGGCACAATTGTTTACAACCCTCCACTCCTTCCCTGACTTATCATTAGTGTTACTTTAGAATAATGAAGCCTGTTCCATCCATTAACTCCACTAACATTTGATCTCCCCATGGATTGAGGTTAAAAATTAATTACTCTTCCAACATATTGATTACATGACTATAAATATAAAAACAGAACTACAGAGGAACTACAGGGACCTTTGTTTAAGTAACATGTTTGCTCTTTTTAAAGGAGGTAATTAATGTTGAAGGACCTTGAAACCAGAGGAATATATTAGAAAAGCAACCCTAGAGTGCCACCTAGTGTTGGCAATGTATTTAAACACTATCAAAGAAAGGTCTGGTTTCATATGTTGTTGGTCATTTTCCTCTTTAAAAGCTAAGCAGCATCTAACCAGCAAAAACCAAGCTCTTACACCTTTATTGCTTATGATCCAGTTTCATTTTATACAAATGAAATATTCATTTTGGAACTGCAGTGGAAGGAAGAATTCAATCTCTAGGTAGGGATGAGTTAACAGAATGAGAGGGCTGGTACCTTTACTTCATTCCTCATGCAACTCCCTCTTTCTATCACTTTAGGAAAAGACTGGCCCTCAGGGAGAGCTAGCTTTTAACTCTTTCTTTTCATCTTTTACGGGTAGTTTCAGACTATTTCACCTAATTAAAAGCGAACTCATAATATTTCATGAATTAAAGGATGGATACCATGGAAGAGGTTAGGAACTGGTGTTAAAACCTCCTGCTGTGGAAATTCATTGTTAGTAGTGTGGCTCATATATCAGAGCACTCCCTTCTGTAGACATTAAAATTCACTTTGTTTTGTGTCCCTAATACTACCCGGCCCTTGGAAAGCACGAATTTGACATGATATTAGGTAATTCACGCTGACCTAGTAACTCAAAGCAATCATCACTGGTAACTACACTCCAAAAGAAATAGAGCCTAAGGTCACAGCTGTAAATCTAGCCACAGGAAGGCCAAAGATTATAATCTTTATGCCAAGTGCTGTGAATTCCTTTCTGCTGAGCAGAGTCGTATTTCAAAGACTTTACTAATCTGAAACCTATGGGTGGTTGTGACAATAGCTGATATGGTTTAAATGACATCAAACACACATTTTTAAAGAGGTAAAACGGGTAATTACATTCATTATAACTGAGACTGAGATTTTACAGTTTGAGCTTCACTCTATGCTGAAATTCAAGCATCTTATTAAAGGACTGACATATTAAGCTATGTTTAATTAAGCTGTGTGATCCTACATCAATGAGGTTACTGTTGTGTAAACAAAGAATATTAGTTCAGTTGAAAGGATTGAGACCGAGGTCAGAGAATTGATTCCTAAACAGCACAGACAACTTCACTGCTGAATGCCACAAGCCATCTTATCAATAAGCTTTCTGAAGATCAGTAGGCTTTAGGAGGGTCAATGTGGAAATTAGCCACTGCTCAAGAAAAAAAAATTAATTCATTCCCATTAGACTTTTGATCATATAAATAACATATACTTTTTATGTGTAAAATAATGTCAAGATGTATTTTTCTAAATTAGTATTCTTGCAGACTCTAACAATCCTCTTCAATAGTATCCTGTTCCAATAGTCTCTCACCTTTATATTTTCATGTCTCTTGTACTTATAGAAAGATATGCATATATATTGATTTTAGAGTTTTTAAGTAAAAATAGCATCATGATATATACATAATCCGCAATAGGATTTATTTTTACTTAGCAGTGTGTCTTCCAGCTTGTAACTCAGTCTTTTTCATTGCTCCCTGAACATCTATAGAATGGGTGCTTCAAAATTCATTTGACTATTCCTCTCTTCGTGAACCTTCAGGTTATTTCCAAGTTGATTTGTTTTGTTCAGCATTACAAGCAATATTGAAAAAAAAAGTTTACCTGTAATTTAATATATCAGTCTTCATACTTCTAGGATATAATCCCAAAAGTAGGTTACTAAGTCAAATTTAAATATGTATTTTACTAGATATAGGCAAATTAGTTTCCCCAAATTATTTTCACACTCTTAGCAACAATATATGAGTACATATTTTTCTATTTCTCACATTTAATAGCATAGGATATTATCACAGTTTTTAATTTTTGTCAATTCTATCAATAGAAAATAACTTCTCACTATTACTATCATTTGCCTTTCCACAATTAACAGTGAAATTGATTATCATATCACTATTACTTAACTGTTAGCTAGCTGTCTCTCTTTTTCTATAAATTGGCTGTGGTTTGCCTTTGCCCACATAATATCCTTTCCCAAGTATTTCTTGGATTGTTTGTATTATTTTTTCACAGTTGGTAAAACCTACTAGTATCTTAGAGGTATTAACTGTTTATCTTTATTACAAATTACTTTCCCAGTCCATCATTTGCCTTTTGACTTATGTCTTTTGCATACAAAGGTTTAAAAGTTGTATTCAGTTCAATATGTCTGTATTTTCTGGCACTTGTGGTTGTTTGTTTTTTGCCTCCCGGACCGTTAAAGAATTTTTGACAGAATTAGCAGTTTCAAGTACATGTCTTAATGACAACAGGCCAGGGGTCCATAAAGCAGTACTCAAACAAATCCTCACTGGAGTCTTGCAGATAATGGACAGCAACGATGCCCAGTCAACAAGAAAAATAAAATATAATGGGGGCTATGCTAAAATGGAGAAAGCACCCCTCATTCCAAAGAAGCAAATGGTAAAACTCTAGTCAAGTTTGGCAATGTGCAGTGTTACCACATCTCCTTTTTATTTTTTTCCAAGAATAGCCCACCAACCATATTTTCATATGAAATCTCCTAACTCTATAACATTAACCCATTCTTAAAGAGGAAAACTTACTGTTCAAGCCAGACCAGATGTGTCTGCGAGCTCCAGATTTAAAGAACTTACACTATGACGGAATGAAAGGTCTGGCCAGAGTTTACTGAACCCTCATAGAATCAGTTACTGACCCTTATACACATCTCTGTTTAATCCTCAAAATATCTTACCACAAAGGCTTAAGTATGCCCATTTTACAAATGAGAAAAACTGAAAGTAAGGATGACTTAAAAAATTGCCTGTTTTAATAAAGTAGTAACAGGATCAAGATTTGAAGCCAGTTTTTCTGATTCCAAAGAGTAGCCCGTTTGACCTAACCATGTAGTAACCCTCACCAAATTCTAAAGTGCAAGATCGTCTTTTTCGTGTTTTAGAAAATAGGCCGAAAAGATCTTAGGAGACATTTCCACGGTTGTGTGAAATGTAGAATGGTTGACAACTGGATCAGATATACCTATACATTGAAGATGAAGAGTGCCACCCATCCAGTGTTAACAGCAAAAAGTCTGGAAAGACTTTTCCAATGTGTATGAATAACAGTAGCATAGTTTTCTTTACTACTGTCCCTCATTCCTTGCTTGTTTGGGCAATCTGAATAAAGAAGTGGCAGTGGCTAAAAGCCCAAAATCAAGCAGTGTCAATCCCATAATCTGTCCTTGGCAGCGAGACTGTGCCATTTAATATCATAGTTGCCTAAGAGATCCATAGACAGAAGTTGAGTGTCCAGTTACACTACAGAGACTGAAAAACAAACAAAAAATTAGAATAGAGTGGGAAGCAAAAATTTTGATAACAGAATTTCACTTTTATACTACAAAACTGAAAAACTATGGTGTAGATTAGGTTTTTGCCAAACGTGGGAATTTGAGGAATGATATGTGAGTGTGGGCCTCTTGTTGAAATGAACTAACCTATTAGTAAGGACAGATAATGCTGATTGTTAAAGCAGAGTATGCCCGAGGAGGTAACCACAGTCATAATATGTACTTTCTGAGCTGCAAAGACAGAGATTTCTGTTCTTGGTGTTACTTATATTCTTGTTTTTTATATATATAGATGTAGATATATAGATATATAGATATTAGATATAGATATATATAGATATTAGCTAAATATATTATATATAGATATTATAGAGATATAGAGATATTATACTATATATATGTATATCTCTACTATATATATAGACTAGTTAATCCAGGTCTTAGAATAATACATTCTTTGTAGAAATCTAAAGAAACACAGGAAGTAATAAGTAATTGATGCAACTGCTAACACCATATTAAATAATTAAAATTGAAAGCCATTTCTCTTTGACACGTAAGTTTGAGCATGTGGGGCCTCCCCGGTGGCGCAGCAGTTAAGTGCTGCGCCCTGCCAGGGAGATTCCCACATGGCGCGGCAGACCTCTCCTGCCTCACCCTCTGCTCCCCTAAGCAGTGTATTTCTGACCATCTGCCTGTTCTGCTCCCCACTCTCTATCTGGTGAACCCTCTCACCGCCTCACGCCTCTGGCCATTACCCCAGCTTGTATACATTAAAAAAAAAAAAGTTTGAGCATGTGTCATAACCAAAAGGTGTGGCCACATTTGCTCCAGGTCTGAAATGCTAGGGGAAAAAATAAAGTGAAAAAAAAAAACAACTCTTTGTGTTGATGTTCTGATCCTCAGCATACTCTCTGCCAAAATTACATTCTATGCTACAATTTCATAAGATGTGGCAACATTAAATTTTTATCTTTGCTCTGCAATCCAGTTGTGAGTTAAGCAAAAATCTAAGCAGGACATTCTTGACCTTAGATGTTCCTGAAATGAACCTTCCAAAAAATATATTATTTTAACTTGTTTTTCTAAGAATAGGACTAATTTGAATGATCAGAAGACCACTAGATTTGGAGCCAGAGAACTTGGTCCAAGGCCTGACTCAGTCACTTTTTAGTAGTTAGCATTTATTGAGTGCTTACTATGTGCCTGACATTATACAAAATGCTTCATATGGATTAACAGACATCACCCTCACAACCTGATGAAGTACACACCCTATTATCCCCATTTTACAATGAGGAAACTGGGACACAAAGAGTTATATGGAACTAGCCTGGAATTACATAGTTAATAAATAACTGGACCATAAATCACACACAATCAGTGTTCCTCCCAGACCGAGACTTTTAATCAATGGTCTTTAAGTGGGTAACCTTGAGTCCTTTCCTTCCTAAGATTCAGATAATATATTTCAACCATGACAATAACAAACCTATTCTATGTATTTCCCTGGGTTATTTGGAGAATAAATGAGAACATTATATGTAAAAGACTCAGTAAGTTATAAATCATTACAGTTTTCAGTTTCTTTCCTTGTTTTCAGAAATGAGAAAGATGAATCCTAGATAAAATTTTAAAGTAGATATTCCTTTTCAACAGAAAGGTTTGTACATAGGCAAATTGTCTGGCATTGACTTTATAACATTGCAATATGTTGAGACAGGGGTATGCCATCCTTTTGATAGAAAATAGAAGTGGAAGACAAGGAGAACGGGAGTCAGTCCATAAACCCAATGTTAGTTTCAGTCATGCTTTATCATATAACTCTACATTTTTTTCTTTTTATTACAGTTATTTGAAATTATCTTATATATCTGTATTAGCTGTCTCCCATAGCTAGTCTATAGGCACCAGGAAAGTAAAAACTGATCTCTCATATTCATCTCTGTATCCTCAGAACCTAGGATACAACCTGACACACTGTTGACACTGAAAATGTTTGTCAACTGAATGAGTGAGTGAATGAATGAACAGTAATTGTTATTGGTCTGACTATGAACAAAGCTGAGACTTAGAACCTTTGGAATACCATCCTTTACTTGGCTCAATTTTTTCCTACTTGACAAGTTCCTTCTGTTTTACCTAAATGCCTTTCTTCCCTTTTTCCTCTTCTATCCACATTTTAAATATCAGTGTTTCCAAGATTCAATTAGATATTAAACTTTATCTCTTAAACATCCTGTCCATGTCTACTATAAGCTCTCTTCATTTTTTACCCTAACATCACAGTCTCTTAATTGTTCTATCTCCCTCCAGTTTAACCATTCTTAAATCCAACATCCAATTTTCCTAGCATACAAACTTCAGTTAACAGCCTTCGGAAGTTTCCTCTTTCCTACAGACTCCTAAGTAAGGTGGGGAAAATTCATCTGATTGGGACCTTGCCTCCTGTGAGAATGGCAGTTCCCAGCTTTCCCAGGTCCCCTTGTGCTCCACCCATTCCAAGGTGACTTTCAAAAGTCCTCCTATTTTCCCTCTTTGCTCTGATACAGATTGACCCTCCTATTGGGGATGCCTTTCCATCAGTCCCCACTCCTCGTACTCTGCATTAGTCCCCAGCTCAGTATCTCATCTTTTGAGAAACATTCTCCAAGCTACCAACTTCACATTGACCCTTTTTTTTTTCCTATGCTTCTGCTTTAACAAATATATACTTTCAGTTTTTGTTTTTGTTTTCTTTACTTTTTAAGCTTTGTGATAATAGATACTAGCTTCAGACTAAATGATGAGCTTCTTGATGTCAGGAACTCTATTTTTTCATCTTTGCATCTCTAGCACTCTGCTGGAATGCAATAAAATGTCACTAATAAACACCTGTTGAGAGAAAAATAAGGACATTAAGACAAATACATTCAACCATTCAATAAACACACATTGTAAAGAATAAGTTAGAGTTTGAAATCATTATCTAAAAAGTATCAGTGAAAGATGTCGTACATTATTACACTTCAGTCATAACCAGAAAGAAGTGATCAACAATAGAAATTAGATATTCTGAAATCCTGCTTTGTAATTTTGGTCAAAGTTCAAGGACTTACTTGGAAATCACAGAGTTTTGTGATCTATATGTCACTGCAATGTCTCTCCCTTCCATTTATCACTTTGAAGATGGCCAGTTAACAAAATTCTTTGCATGCATCTCATAATTCCTTTGATTAAAGTAAGATATATTCAGCAATCTGCTTATTTTGAGAGCTCCAGGTTATTTTGGAATCCCTGAACCCAAAGCACAATCAGTTCTTTTAAGTCCTTGGGGAAAAAAAGCAACTGAGCAGATGCCACAGGAAGGGAGATGCCTGATGTTCTTTTGGTGAAGCCTGCAAATACTGTGAATACTAATAACCGCCAGAACTGTTAACAATGCAAAGTCAATGTTAACCATGGAAATACACTAAAATTCAAGCCTCCTTTTTTTGGCTTTTGTTCCCTAAAAATATCTGAAAGACTGAAATAGGATGTTCATCAGAATTCTCCTACTCAAAATGAAACAAAGCAAAACCATCTTCCTCACCTCTGAAGGTGTGTTCTTCCTACCACTAAAGTCATCTATCATCCTTATAAGACCCTTTTTAAAAAGCACCTAGGAAGATTTCTCCCTTGCAAAAATGAATTCACATTGCTCTGCCAGGTATGTCAGTTGATCATATTTTCAAAGAGAGACTAGCTCCAAGAGGTAGAGGGATAGGAAACAGGAAGTTGTTGGATAAAAAGGAAGCCTGAGAAGGGGAGCACTGGAGGCAAAATTCAGTCTGCTTTTGACTAAGGCAGGCCTTGATTTTTACTTAATGATGTGGTGAATAAAATCTGCATCTGCAGGAACTAGAGCAATCACTTCCAGTTAATGACCTGCACAAACACTGAAGATTAAAGAAATACATAAGGTTCCTAACTTGGAGTGGAATTCATTTATAGTGCCTTATGTAAGACCTGACTGAATGACTACATTTGCATTTTTAAAGAAAGTGTGAAGAAATCTTAGGAAAGCAGGAACTCCTCCTAAAATGTCAGAACTGGTGGAAACCCAGAGTAATGAAATAGTTTGCTTGTGAAAACACAGGAAACAACACGAATATAGGATTGCCTGTACTTCCTATGCCAGAGTGGAATGGACCCATATTCAAAGGACTCCAGTAAGAACAGCATGAAGTCAACAGAAAATGGTGCAACATTCAAGTGGTATGTACATTAGAATGGACCACTGAAGACAAGTCACTCCTGAACTAGAAACTAATGACAATGTTGGAAGCAGAAAATGGAGAGAATAAAGGCTGACAAACAAAAATGTGTTTAGTAAAGCTTTCTTTGCCAGATACAGAACAGAGTCTGATACTGTTATCTAGAGCAACTACTTACTGAAACTTTTATTTATAAAGGCACATTCCAGCTTTAAAAAAGCTCTGACTAGCTGCCTGAAAAAGTGAATTAATGGATAACAACGCTTACTACCAGCAGCACACTCCAGCGTATTAGTTTGATAGAGTTGTCATACCAAAGCACCACAGACTGGGTGGCTTATTACAAAAGACATTGATTCTTCTAAAATAATCTGGTGGTTAGAAGTGCAAAATCAAGGTGTCTGTAGGCTATGCTCCAAGACCTGAATAGAATCCTTTCTTACTTCTTTCTAGCTTCCAGTAGAGGTTGTGAAAATATGGCATTCCCTGGTTTACGACTGCATCACTCCAGCGTCACAGGGAATTCTCTCTGTGCATCTTTCTTCACAAGACAGTTTCCTTTTCTTATAAAGACACCAATCCTACAGGATTAGGACCCACCCTAATGACCTCATCTTACCTTGACTACATCTGCAAAAACCTTGTTTCCAAATAAGGTCACATTCACTGGTGCTGGGGGTCAGGATTTCGACAGGTCTTTTTGAGGAATACAATTCAGTCCATAACTCCAAGATCCTTTCCCTTGGTCTAGCCTCCAGTGGTTATCTAACAGAGGCCAACCCTAAAATAAAATTTTTACAACGCTTTATAAATGTGTTCCATGTTCTGCCACTTCCAAATGAGAGCTGACGTCGGTCATCTGCTTGGTGATCTTACGGCATTAATTTTATGGGCTCTGTTTCTAAAGTGCCTTTACCTTTGATTTACACATCATGGAAACGGATAAATACTTTGTACATTCACGTTTCTTTTGTTCTATCTATATGTCCCTTACTTGTATATCTATTCTTGATAGTGAGCCCCCAGAAGGGAGTGACCAACTAATGTTTCCTTCCTTTTTCCCTGTTATGCTCTTTAAGAGGTCCACAAAGCAGAGTTTGGGACCTCTAAATATATCATTCGTTCATGTACACAGCAATATACCAGGATTGACACTGACTCAGAGTAGGTTCCCATAAAGCTACATGTTGTATTTAGGATTTTCTATCTTCTAACTCAAATTTGACTTAAGTGTAACAGATTCCTTACAACCTTATAAGGACTTTTATTTCAGAGGTCCCATTTCCCTCTCTTTGATCTGGCTTCCCTAAACACATCCTCCCATAAGTACATCAAACATTTCTCTATATGACCAAACATCATACATGGCCATAAACTAAATTCTCCCCAGTGACACTCCTGGGACCTAGACAAATTAAAAGATAAAGAAAAAAATCTGTGTTAAGTGGCCCTGTGAATATTTCTTCATCAACATCGTTATCATAATCCTCCCTGTCATCATTAATATTTATTGAGTGCTTGACAGCTATTTTCTCATTAAAAGCCCTTTAAATAGGTAGTTTATCATCATAATGTAATTAATGGACAAGGAAAACTGAGGTACAAGGATATTAAGTAACTTACCCAAGGTCACATAGCTACTTAGTGGTAGAGTGCTGGGTCTTAGGACTTGAGGAAGCTTTATCTACTGGAGGACACAGAGAACTCCGGAACCTGTTACCTAATTTCACCTACATGCAGCCAGTAGCTAGGGCCCAGGTAAGATGCCACTTAAAGAAAAGTTATATGTATAGGAAGAAAAGATATGCAGTGTGGTATTGCTATAGGTTATATGGTAGCTGATAACCTCCCGTTTAAACAGGGAAACTGCTTATGTGGAAGCAAGTCGGAAGAGGAAGAAAAATGAGTAACCACAACTGGTCCTCCAAGAGCACTCTTCTCCTCCTGACAACTCCAGTTTGCTCTTTGCCTCAGTAGGTGGGTTTTTCTTCTTCATTTTACTTCACTTTACTTCTAAGAAATAATTTAGACACTTAATTCCAGCCCAAATGTCATGAATAAACCAATACATTATAATGAGGAGAAAGGTAGAGAAAGAGTGAAAATAGAAATGCTAAACTAAAAATAGCAATACTAGTGCTAGAGAAAACAGAGAGATGAGGGGAAGAAGTAAAAAGAAAGCTTTCCTCTGCTCTTACTTCAGGAAATGGCAAATAAAACTCAAAGAAGCACGTAAACCAGACCTCTATTGCAAACATAACACAATACTACAGATTCTATGTATTGCCCTGCATTTTCTTTGGAAGAGGGAAATATTTGACAGCATTCTTTTGGTTGGTAAAGACATGGCAGATTCTGATTTGTGTGTGTCAGTCATTCAAAGTATGCATAAATCAGTCCTCATTATGGTCAGTAGGGCGGCTTTTGCTTTCTGCTTAAATAGGATTTTATATATAGTTTAATATATAATTATATATGTAATATATATATAAAACCCTTATAAAAATTTTCATTTCAGATCCAGTTTTTTTTTTTTTGCTTTGCTTATTGTCTATCTTTTATTCTAATTTTCATTTCTTTTTCAAGAAATTTATTTGTACAATGAATTCAAATGTAGAAGAGCCCATAAGACTATCCCTACTAATAGTAGACTTTATGCAGTCTTGGCAAGTGAGAAGTTTGACTGTAGTCTTTCATGCTTCTCATTTTTGCCTCACCTGCTCTGTTTGTTCATGAATTTCTCCCCCAATCTCTTGTCATGTGTATATGTTTATATCATTAAAATATTTTCATTGTTTAAATGGACACTAGTAGGTCCAATGCTAAACTAAAGTGAATAAATGCTAAGGATGTTCAGATGGTCGAGATGGGTAGAGGGAGGATTTTGGCAAGTGAGATGTTTTGTGCTCCTAAAATCATACAGTGGAGCATTGTGTCACTCTATCCTGCTTCCAGGCCCTGATGAGATCTGCTCCCTTGACTTCAGGCAGTTAAACTCATAGCATGTCTGAATAGCAAGAAGTAAGCCTGCCATCCATGTGTCTGTGAAAACAGGAGTTTTTCTAAACTGCTATTATGTTACATATTCAAAATTTGCAGAGAAGAAGAAAACAGTATTTTTAAATCATGGCTGGTGTATATTGAGTACTTCCTAAGTGCCAGAAATGTTACAAGCCTCTGATTGTCATCGTTTCAGTTAACGACCTTAGGAACCTTGTAAAATAGGAATTATTAGGTTCAACTCTAGGAAATTGCTGATATTTGACTGATATATACATGGCAATTTCATATTTTTATCCCATTTTACAAATAAGTAAACTGAGGCTTATAAAGATTAAGGAATTTGTCCCCCAAAAGTGACAGAACCAAATATCTGAATCCAGACAGTGTCATCTTAAAGTTCACAGTCTTGGAGGTGTTTGAGTGATACAGAATATAACAGAATGCATTAGGACAAGTACCAGACACATTTTGCGCAGGTAAAAAGCCTCCAAAAAGTGTTAAGCCTGTTCTTCATATACTCCTCTTAATCAGTAATATTTTTACCTATGATGTCAAGCACTTAAAGGCAAAAATTTCAAAGGAAACTGCAGTGAAGTTGCTCATTACTCCTCTTAGGTTCTACTCTCCTAGTAATTAACCATTAGTCACCTTTCTGGCCTTTATCACAGTGATTCTGAGGCTCATGATAGGGCCCTGCCCCCCTGGAAATGATTCATGCTCTTAGTCTGTGCAATTTGTTGGGTGGCTTAATTTATAGAACATTGATAGTTAAGTAAATCAAACTAAGGCCATAACTAAGAGGGGAGAGATGTGTGTTGTTGGTCCCCACCTCTGGAGGTGACCTAAGAAGATTTTCAGTGGTTTTTATACTTTTTTGAGATGAACATGAAATTATCAATGGCTCTGTTACCACTAAAATGTAATCTGAATTCAGAAAAAAAATAAAAATATGTAATTCACTTGATATTAACCATATCATAATTGAACACATAATGCTAAAGAATATAGAAGTCTATAGAGTAAAAAAACAAACTGTAAAGATGAAGAAAGAAAGAGCATTAGCTAGTCCCACTGAGGAACAGACTGATTTATTTTCAGTATCACTAGGTCAGGCAACTTAGTAAAGAGAAGTAACTGAGATATGGTACACATGATTTTCATTAAGTTTATTATTGTTCATTGGTATGTGTGCTTTTTTAATCTCAGTTTACCTTGCTGAACATTTAATAACCATTAAAAAAATAAACACCCTTTGTACAAAGTGAAATCATAAACATTTTGACCCTAATAATTGGTACATGGCTTACAACAGTGGTTCTCAGTTCTGTCAGCACATTGAATTCAGTTGGGGAATGTTTTAAAAATATTCAGTCCACCCAAAACCAGTTAAAGTAGAATTTCTATGGCCAGAGATAGGCATCTATATATTTTTTTAAATTTATTTATTTATGCATAGAACTGGGGGTAGTCCAAAGGAATGGGGGGTGAGAGGATTCACCAGAGACAGAGTGGGGAGTAGAGCAAGCAGAGCCACTAAAATACACTGCTGAGGTGAGCAACGGGTGAGGCAGGAGAGGTCTGCTGCATCATATGTGGCTAGCTCCCTGGCTGAGGATGGAACTCAGGCTGCAACAGCAATAGCATGATAGAGCTGAGACTTAACTCCTATGCCACCAGGGAGGCACAGGCATCTGTACTTTTAAGAATGCCCCATGTTATTATAAAATGTACAACCAGCATTAAAAAACTATTCATATAGGGGCCTCATTGGTGGTGCAAGGGGTTAAGTCTCAGGCCTCTGGTGTCTCACCTGCTGCTCCCCTCAGCATTGTATTTCAGTAGATCTGCCTGTCTGCTTCCCACTCTGTCACTGGTGAATCCTCTCATGCCCCCACCTCTGGCCTACACCCCAGCTCTTATATAAATAAATAAATAAACAAACAAACAAATAAATAAATAAATCTTTTTAAAAACCCATCGGTATATAGCAATACATATTTATTTCTATGGAAAGACAAAGAACTGCACAGTCAGAACTCTACAATTTCAGTTGCTTTCCAGTCTATCCTATTTTCCAATAGAAGCACAATTAATCAATACTATACCCCAATAGGTATATTGTTTTATAGCACTCATTTTTGATGATGACCAGGCTTAACCTGCCTGCGCTGGGAAGAGTTAATCCTAGTCTTAGGATTCAACCATCATAAAAATAGAGAAAATGGTTGTGGCAACATGGATGGAGCTGGAAGAGATTGTGCTAGCTGAAATAAGTCATAAGGAAAAAGATAAATACCAGACAGTCTCACTTACATGTGGAATATGGAGAAACCAATTAAAAAGTCAAGAAAAAGTCAAAACTAGCAAGCTGACCATAGACCTAAGGTATATAGCAAAGGAGGGGGGTGGAGGAAAATCAAAACAGGAGAGGGAAGAACACAGGGAATATGGATGTTTCATGGGTGACATGTTGGCGGGAGAACTATGGGGACTACAATGATGTAAAATCATTTAATTAAATGATTGAAGATAATAAAAAAGAGACAACATAGTCATTAAAAAAAAACTGCACACCTACCCCCCAGATCTTGGTTTCTAATACCATTCTTCAGTATAAAGGAATCAGGACCCCCTTGGAGGAATGGCTGAGCCAAGGAGTGGGACAGGAAATATATAAAATAAAGCATCTTATAATGATAGAAATTAAGATAGTCCTAAAGAGCGCGCGCGCACGCACACACACACACACACACACACACACACACACACACACTGAAACAAACTGAAAGAGTTCTTAATGAACAAAGCTGGGACAATTTGAGAAACAAGATAAAGTAGTATTGATTAAACCCAAAGTATTTTTAAAAGTTCATAAATTGATACTAACATGAATGATTGATTGAATCAATAAATAAATGGTGAGGAGAAGAGGCACATCTCTTGCGTGGAAAAATTCCAAATAATTTATAGAACTGCCCCTCCCTCAAAGAGGTAGAATACAATTCTCTACTCCCTATGTGTGCTCAGAGCACTGTGACTTCTTTCCAAGGAGCACAATATGGAAAGTGACATGTATTTGGCTCCACAGTGCAGCCCCCTCCATTGATGCAATAATGCTCTGTACACGTCATGAATTGGGATCTCTGGGAAGCAGTCTCTGAGATGGAGATTACCATGCAAGAGATTTATCTGGTAGTCTTCCTGGAATCAACAACTGTGGAGGGAGTTGAAGGAGTTGAACAGGCAACTGTATGGGGGAAAATTGAGCTGCAAAGCGGTCTCAGTGAAGGTCTCTGCCAACCAAACAAGGAGTTTTGAGACTGGGATAGCCCTGCAGAGTTGTCCTGATTTGGTGATGCAAGACAGGTCTTTGTCTACTCTCAGTGATCAGTCATTGGATGCAAACTACTCTCTAGAGAGGGTCTTCACCTTGAACACACAGGGGACTGTCAACTAGACACTTTTTTCTGCCCACACTTCTAGCAATTGGGACTAGGTCCTTCTTTCCTGAAAAGGGATCAGGCAACACATCACGGGGTACTCCACAATACCAGTTTATGTGTGTGCTTTTCACAATAAAATTTGTTTAAAAGAACATAGGTAAGGGGCCTCTCTGGTGGCACAAGGGGTTAAGTCTCAACCTATGAAGCTATCCCCAGCCACTGCAGCACGAGTTCGATCTCTGGCCAGGGAGATTCCCACATGGCGCAGTAGACCTCTCCTATCTCTCCTGCTGCTCCCCTCAGCAGTGTATTTCAGTAGATCTGCCTGTTCTGCTCGCCACCCTGTTGCTGGTGAATCCTCTCACACCCCCCACACACCTCCAGCCTACACTCCAGTTCTTGTATGCATAAATAAATAAATCTTAAAAAAAAAACAACATAGGTAAGGCATGAAGGCCAGGTTATGAAAAGGAATCATATAGGAGTGGTCCAGAATTTCAGACAAGACAGGACAAGGTCAGAAACCTAACTTGATGAGGTAGCATTAGGAAGAAAGCAGTTAGGAGTGTCTTTCCATTTTCTGCTGGTAAAGGTGAATCAGATGTGATTAGGTAATACAACCCAGACTACTATGATTAACAGACGTAACACAGTCAATTTCAGGGGTGAGTTAGTGTGACAACTCCCAGAAAGCTAATATTGCAAATCTGTTTTGTCCCCACCCAACTGTAAGGGTCATACATGGACCAGGACTTTTATTCTGAGTCTAAGAGCTCTGTGTTCCTTTGCTTATACAAAGGAAATGCATCATATAGGGTAGTGAAAGAAACTGAGAATTCTGGTCTTCTAATAGGCACAAAGTGTTAACAAGAGATCACTCTTTCTTCTGCTGTCAACTATTTCATAATAAATGCTACTGTTGATTCATTCTTCACTATGAACCATGCACTATTTTAAGTCTTAACTGCTTTACTTGTATTATTCATTCTTCACAACATGTGGTAGGCACTATAATAACTTACATTTTATTGATAAGAAAATGGAGACACAGGTGAATTAAACACTCAATGTCCCCAAGCCAGCAAGTAATAGGATCAGTGTTGAACTAAGCAGCTTGGCCACAGAGACTATTTCTGTCTGAACACTATAACCTTCCAGAAATGGGAGAGCGTCACCCTCAGCGGTGACAGGAGCTCTGTGTGTTATCCCTTCAGCCACCTGAGCAGGATGCAGCTTGAGTCACTGGTCACGCGGGGACCAGTAAGTCAAGTGGGGTGATGCAGACATAGCTTCCAGGCATATGTGGGGAAGGAAGGCTGCGGGGTAAGATATAAAGGGCTTAAGGACCAGAGACAGCTTTACCCTGGCACTGGCTCTGACTCCACAGTGGCCCCCAGGGATCTACCCTGAGCCCCCTAGATTATTCTATACCACCATCCCTCCCCATGAGCACAAAAATCAGAATCAATTAGGATCATGACTTGAAGTCCTTAGGTGCAGATAATTTTGAACAAGCACAGGGAACAGTCTGTACTGGGAAACAAGGAAAGATGCTGAAAATTTCTAATTCCTTAAAAAGGCAGTAGAAGCTAGGTGAGAAAGAAAGAGGAAACAATTTTTTTTAAAACCAAAAATGTCAATGCTGGGATGGGAACTTTTAGAACTATCCTGAAAGCAGAAGGGTTAAGAGCCAGAGCCTAAAGGCAAACTGCTTGGGCCCATGACATGATTCCACCAACTGAGTGACCTGGATAAGATGCCACCCACTTAATAGCACTGCCATGAAAAGCATGTAGAATTAGCATGTGTCAAGTGTTTAGAACTGGGCCTGATTCCAATTTTCTTGGTACCTATGTGCTATTAATATCTCTTCCTGGGTAGCAAAATATTGTTTGCCTTAATGATTCCATTCTAGCCTGTTTGGTTGTTTTTTTTTGGTTTCTTTTTTATGCATACAGGAAGTCAGGGTGTGGTGTGGTGTGGTGGGGATCACAATTCAGAGTAACAAAGTGACTAACCGTTCTGTCTGGAAGGGAGGCTATAGTATCCTAATAGGCGGACAAATTCTATTCTAACTTTAGATTGGCAGGCTAATTCTAATAGCTGAAACACATCAAAGTTTGTGATTTAAGAAACAGAATTTTGAAAAAAAAAATCGAATTCTCTGGGCTCTGGTTCCTTATATGTGAAGTATGGTGGGGGCTGAGGATTCAATTGGTGGCTCCTAAACTGGGTTCTTTGGCGCTATGGGAGATATCGTAGGTCTCCCAGGAGGTGTGGAGGAGAAGCTGAGCTGGCAGCCCTCCAGCCCCCACTTCAACAAGAGGGGCTCCATCTGCATCTGTTTTTTATATTTTCATAACTGTAAGAACAAAATACCTGTAGATGGAAACAGAGCAGAACTACGGGCCCTTGACTAAAATGTAATCAAGTTCTTCCTGGAGTAGGAGTCTCAAAGCTCTTTTTGTAATTAAGGGCACAGTCATTAAAATATTATACCCTTTTCTTTAATTCATGACAAATCCAAACGAGCACAATTTGGAAAGCAGCAGGGAGGGGAAACGAACAAATTGAATTAATTCCTGTGCTGAATATTAATGTAGTGGCACAGAAAGGAAGACACTTTTCAAATTTAAGGCAGTTAGGAAAATATTTTTATCCTTCTTAGGAAATTAGACAGCACCCTCTCGGAGAAGTGCTTTTTTCATGACAGATGTGTATATTTGGTCCAACGAGCAAACCACCAGTGTTGACTTATTCATAGAACATAGTCGGTACAGTGCATGGGGTCCATGATATTTTAGGGCCCCATGAAATGTTTAAAACTTTATTTCTTTTAAAATCAAAAAGAGGCCTCCCTGGTGATGCAAGGGGTTAAGTCTCAGACTATGAAGTTGTCAGAGCCACTGCAGCACCAGTTCGATCCCTGGCCAGGCAGCTTCCCACATGGCGCAGCAGACCTCCCCTTTCCTGCTGGCCCCCTCAGCAGTTTATTTCAATTAATCCACCTGTTCTGCTCCCCACTCTGTCTCTGGTGGGTGAATTCTCTCACCCCCCCACACAACTCTGTCCTACACCCCAGCTCTTTTATGCATAAATAAATAAATCATTTTTAAAAATCAAATCAAATCAAAAGGAAAATATTTGTGATCTCTAACATATACAATTACATGTATAATACTTCAATCTGGATTATATTCATTTTTGGATCAACACAATCACAAAATATAATTTTTAACATCTTTTGTGGAGGAAGGAGTCCCCAAAGGCAAACATCCCCTGAGGCCATAGTGCATCCCTGATGCCTACAGTTCACAGCAGTGAAAGGACAAAAAGGGGACCTGATGTGCAGAGCCCCAGTCCACCCCACACTGCAAGTGCAAATCCCCAAGATGTCAGCAAACCTGGCAGCCTTCTAAGTTTGTCCTAAGGAATCCCTTCCTTCATATGTTACCAGAAACTTCGTTTCAAGCAGTGATGGCAGATCAACCATGGACATCAGTGTCAGTGATGGAAATGCAAATTATGAGCCCCACCCTCAAACCTAAGGAATCAGAATCTGAATTTTCACAAGGTCCTGAGTGATTTATAAGCACCTTGAAATTTGGGAAGCTGTAGAGGAGACCAAAAGATTTAAGTAGAGGCCTGAGGGTTGCAGAGAGTCAAGACTGACTCTGGAGGAGATCAATGCCTGAGGCTTGGGATTTCCTTAAAAGAAGGGTGGGGACAAAGGTAAGGAGGAGCAATGCCAAGGGCAAGGAAACCAGAAGGAAGCAGGAATGGTTTCAATCAGAGTGGTTTGGCCTTTATGTGTTCCTCCTACCCCACACTTCCCCCTACCCACCCACCCACCCCCC